>CAMOHE010050145.1:0-25926 GCA_946598075.1 Artocarpus hirsutus
AAAGCAACCGCAAAGATGAGTATTCCACCAACGATAATGAAATCGAAACGACAGCGTTTATAGTTTTTATCTTCGTTTTTGCAATGCTAGAAGATTTTCTCTCAAGCCTTTGCTTGACCTTTTTTTTGAGACATATATAAGATGCTCTTTTTGGGCAATTTACTTGTGAAGATCAGTCTCTAATCCTTGCTCGTGAACATCTGGAAACTAGATTGATTCCTGATTTTACTTTTATTTTTTTGTACTTGGGGAAGTCCATCTTCCTAATTTGTTGGCAAAATTTTTCAATAAACGAGGAGAGTGGAACTAAGGTTAGAGAAACTCAACACATTTCAATTAAGTTGGCACTCACTAAACTCTCAATTAAGTGTCCTCTTCAATTTATTAAAACAAAAAAAAGGGCTCTATTAAAAGAAGACAAATAAAAACAATTGGAAATAAACACACCGATTTTATTTTACCAACTTAAATACTTTTCTTAAAAGAAAGAATGGTACAAAAATGGCTAGATTAGCAAGAGAAATGTCGGCCCCACCGATTAACCTATTCCAGAGCCACCTGGTGATTAACCTATCTTGAACACGGAGAGCTTAATATTTATTTATTTATTTTTTTTGGAAAAATTGAACCTGTCAAAAGTTTCATTATTTGTAAGCTTACTCATTCTTATTCTTTGTATAAAATGCAAATGACTTCCACCTTTCATTGAATTCTAGAAAAGATGTAAGCATGCATTTAGAATTTTATTTGGTCAGGTGATATATATTTGTAAGAGTAATTTAGTTTGTGGTTGTTGGAAGAGCTCCTGCCTTCCATTTGATGAGGGAAGTCTTAAAGAACATAAGAATTTACAACGCGACTCTCTTCTCAAAAGCTTGCTTGGAGTTTAAAGTTTAGGGACTAGGGTTAATTACATAATTATACATCCTAATCTTAATTATATCTCATTTTGTCTCTCTATTCTTGGAAACTATAAAGGTATCATTGAAATGTTAAAAACTTATTTCAATTTTGTTTTAGTGAATAGAAAAAATTAAACAAAACAACATGACTATTTTTAAATAATTATTATAAATATTTTACATACTAAAAACATAAAAAAAGTCCTAAAACAAAACATCAAATTTCAAAAGAAATCTTGAGTTTCATGATTTTTTAAATTTTAAAATATGTATATTTTAATTTTTATTAAAAAATATATATATTTCATAAACAAATTAGGTTTAGTTAAGAGTATTTTTATCTTATTTATATATTTTTTAAATAAAAAAATCTGCAAGTAATTTTTAAATTTAAAGAATATATTTATAATTTTTTAAAATAAATAAATAAATTAAAAATAATAATAATAATTAAGAGGTTTATTCATGCGAATAACCTTAAGATGCGAATAACCCTTAGGACTGTTGATGAGAAAGAAAAGAACAAAAAAGAATTGACAACAAAAAAAAAAAAAAATTATTAAAGCAACGAAAATTCAACGGATAACAACAACGAACACCGTCCAAAATTGAAATGTGGCTTGTCCCAAAAAAAAACGTGACAACGATAATGGCACCAAAGGCGTAAGCAACAAGAGAATTTATTATGCCTTGCAGGCTTATGCACGCATCCTTCATCTTCGAAGTATTCACAACCGGAGCATCAACTTACAAAGGGTTTATGATTTAAAAAAAAATAAATAAAAAAAATAAAAAAAGCTAGTCTATTATACAATAGAAAATTGAAAAAGAAATTTGTTTTCCTAATGTAAACAAAATAATAATAATAATAATAGAAATCAATAGCTAATTATTAATCAATTAATTAATTGTAGGAAAAAGAACCGCCAAACGCTGCCGCAAAGGTTTGTCCCTCGTGGCACCATTGCCCAGTTGCAGGATCATAACTCCTCATCATCATAGCCATAGTCATCATAACCATCCTCTTCTAACGGCCATTGGTAGCCTGTGGTTTCCTCCTCATAGCCCTCCCCTTCTATGTCTTCATATTCCTTACCATATTCATTTTCCTTGTCCATCAACTATGACTTGCTCTCTTTACCACCGGGGCTTTTCCCAGCGGCAGCATCATCATTCTCATTGTCTTGACCTGATACTTTGGTCTTTTTATCAGGACCCGCCTGCAACAGGATAAGCAATCCAATATAAGGGAATGAATATAAATTCTTTGGTCTTCACTGGTATTCTTCAACTGCCCCTACTTTCCTACACATGATGAGCACCTGAATACTAGTATTTAGTGACAACCCAGAAAGAATAAAGGATGAAAAAAAGAGTTTTAACTGGGGATGAATTTTTGTGAAAAGTTTCAGGGCTACCAAAAAGTTAAATGCTAAAATAGACAACTTCTCCAAGTCACAAGAAGCGAAAGAGAGTTGTGAAAGAAATGCATCTTGATTAATGACCATATAGAATTTAAAAAGGAGATTCACAAAACATAGATACAAATAGTCTTAGACAATCCACTAAAGTTTGAAAGATGAAAGATTCACACACGTCGCCAGAAAAGCATTTCTCCAATGCATCATAGTTGATCTTCAAGCTGAACCGCTGTCCACATAAAAAAGAGTTATGAGTAAAATGGCAGATGAGTAGCATAAACTCATATGGTGAAATATGCAGAACTATGTTACTAACTATTAAAAAAAGCATCAAGTTAACTACGGCAAACATTTTTGTATAGGTCATGAGAGAGCTGCACTATGTAAATATGATGAAGAAAAGGGGGAGAGAGACAGACCTCCAAAGCGCTAAACAGAACTACAGAACTACGCTACATGTAAAAAAGAACAAACAAGGAAAAACAAATGAATCGGGTTCTATGATGGGGTGGGAGCACCACATCCGTCTGATACATCTCGTTTACCTTCTTGCTTAGCATTTGACAGGCTGCTTCTGCAGCAGTTTGGGCAGGAGATCATGCTTTTGGCGCCGCTCCTACTTCACATAAATGACAAAATGAGGGGAGAAGTTAGAAGTTGAAATTAGCCTAAAATATTTGGGAAAAATAAACAGTGTCAAAGTATAAAGACACAAAATTGATGGCTATAATATAAGAAATGAAAATAAGTTTAGTGCACTTTCACGTAAATAACAAACTAAGCAATTTGCACCTGAATAAGGGACATATAATGGGAGCTTCAGGTACAGATTAAAAAACCACTATGATAAAATATCCGCTTTTTATAAGAATGTTGAATAATTATGATTGTGAAGCACAAGACGAGATATGTTATTCAAATCAAACTGAGAGTGCGGCAAAATGATGCACTAATAAGAACCTTTTTAGGCTTTGGTGCAGAAAGACCCTCGCTAGCCTCCATCTTAACAGCCTGTTCCCAAAAAATCATATAGGAAAGTCCAGCATGTTACCAGCCAACAGTCATCTGGAATACATAAATGTTTTGCTTGGCCTGAGAGAGAGCGAGAGCTCCAACCTCCAAATACTCTCTATGCATTTCTTCCCAAATAATCTTTTTGTAACACATCTCCTCCTCATTGTTAAGGTAGCCATTCACCTACAAGCCCGACAACAACAAGGAAGCAAAAATAGAATACTGAAACGGCATTCAAGACAACAAGAACCAACCATGATGCAACAATTGGCACCATAAACTACATTTTTAAGACAATATTGAAACCACAGGCAAAATACATATATTTCATCTGCAAATAAAGATCCAAAACTTCCTTCAAAAAAAAAAAAAAAATCCAAAACCATAAAGTGAAAAGAGGCCAAGATGCACGTTTTGATTTTTGAGTGTAGTGTTACCATCCCAACTCCACAACATAAAATATGACCATAAATGATTAAAAAAAAATCCTTATTTAAGAGGTACAGATAAAAATCACGTCATAGTTCCTTTAGTGTTCTTACACAAAGTAACACATAATTCCTTCCTTTAAAAATAAATATAACCCATTTTTATCTAGAATAGGCTATGAGTGCAACTGTGCAAGATCTAATTGTCCAACTAATTTCCCAACAGTACTTCTGTTTACAAAAATTAAAGATTACATACCTCAATATCATCAATATCAGAAAGACCATCAGATTCCTCGCCAGAAATAGTACTTGTATCAAATTTATTAGTATCAGAAGCACCATCAGTTGTCCCATCTAAAGCCGTGGGAAAAAAAATGCAGAAAAATAAATCATACATGCATTATATGACAAAATACTAAACTCAATTTTCATGTGAAATACCCTTTCTTTGAAACACTTGACACTTACTATGAAGACTTGTGGTGTTCAATCTCTCATTCTTGGTCGCATTTTGACTGGTTTCAGTGAAGCATTCAATATTTTCGTCCTAAATTAAAGCAGGAAACGTGTGTATCAGGAAAAATAAAAAAAAATAAAAATAAAAATTAAAAAAAAAGGAGATCAGATAGGAAATAAGGTGCACAAGGCACCAGACAAAAATGTTGACATACAACAATAATGAAAAGCAGAAAAGTACAGGTAATGAGAAGAAAAGGCTAAAAAGAATGCTTGCATCAGTTTTAATGAATAATTAATAAAATTTGTGCCTATGTGCTACAGAAAAAATAAAAGAATTTGCAAACCCGTCAATGTATGAGGCTATGAAGATAATAATTAGCCACTTCCTTAATTGCTAATCTATTCATAATCTAGAAAAAGGAAAAAAGAAAGATGGGTTTGGTAAGCAACTGACTGTTTCATTTGCAAGCTCAGTTGGTTTTTCCTTATTTGCAGGCACAAAACCAACATCAGATTCATCCGATTTCTTAGCAGATTCGCTAGCTGCTCTCATTCTTTCAGCCTGCCAGAAGGCTGGAGGATCTGATCCACCTTCAAGACCGCCAGAGATTTTAATGAACTAAAAGGAGAGGAAAAGATTATTAGGGCAAAAGGATAGGAGAATGAGCTAGTGGAAAACAGTAGAAAAGACTTGCATAATTGAAACAACTTTTACAAAGTCCATGTGCAAAAGGAGGTTGCCCACTATCTTTATGTCTACAAAGCAATTCCTGAGGCTTTTGGAATGCAAAAGATGGCAGCTTGCTCTTCTTCAGCTCCTTAGCATTATTGTCTAACTCCTCAATCTATTCAAAAGCAACGTTTTTGAATAATCAACCAGATATAAATGAAACCACTGTTCAATTAATTATAGGAAAATTAAGAACAAATTAGCTATCATCAAGATTCTTCCTAATTAGGATTACTACCACATCTAGCTCAAGCATCTGAATAAATTTAAAAACATTATAGTTAATGGCACAAGATCATGTCATGATAGTAGCAAGTAGCAACTTACAGTTAAACTTCCTGAATCGGTGTTCTCGAACTCGATCAATCTTTTGGTCAATCTTACTTCACAAACATGCACAATTTTTATCTAGGAAAACATACAAGAAGTTATAATCATCAAACAGGGGGCAAAAAAAGGGAAAAGTGCGCCATTTTTTTTTTTTTTTTGGAGCAAAGGTGCATTACTAGAGTTAAAAGAAATAAGAAAAAAATCCCTTCAAAGTTGTTCAGCGATCAGCACTGAAAACAAAGGATTTTACCAAGTTCAGCAACTTGTGATAACGTCATAGCAGAAAAATATAGTGCATAACTATCATTGAGTACTTGTTTTGAAAAAAGGAAATATGCTTAGAAAAAAAAAAAGTCAAAACAATACTCAATTATGTACGAAAGGAACTTTCCCCATGAAAAAAAATGACACGTATTTCATATGACAAGTTGGACTTACAATATCTGACATTGAAAATTTAAACCCATGTGCAAGAGCAGAAATGAAGAATGCAGCGCCACAAAGCCCACTAGGTTTTCTGCCCGCCTGTGGATAACATATCAATGTAATAAGAATTGCCATCATAAAGGACCGAGTGCAATATGCAGGCCAAAACAATTATCTCAAACACAGATATACCTGCATCCAATCTCGCTTCATGCTAGCTATTATGTGCGTTGCATTTCTAGAAACCTCAACATTTCTTCCATTTAATAATGCTGCAAGCCCGGGAAAAAATTATCCCGGGAACGAAAATAATTTTTTCTTTACTACAATATGTAATTCAATCAAAGTCTCAAAGAAAATTAAACCAATGAAGCAATAAGCAACTCTTCAATTAACAATTGCAGGCAATAAAACCGTAAGGCTCATGGTAGCTTACTTTCGGTAAAACGAGGTATAAAAAGGGTAGGATCAACAGTTCTCTTAATCAGGGCATGCTCTGCAAGGCTTAGTAGTTTGCAAAGCTACAAAAACACAGAACCTAGCACATACCTGTAGATATTAGAAGAAGACTTGGTCAATAATGCAAGCAAAAGGCAGACATTTTCGGATTTGATTTATTACTGCTAAAGTTAGATGTATATGAAATTTGACATGATTATAACACATTATTGCTTACACATTTATACCCAAAGTCTCTGAGAAGCCTATAAGTAAATAGGGTTTTGGTGGTTCAGCTGTCCTGTGGCAAAGGTTATTGACCCGTTAGTGCAATGTAAAACAGTCAACAAAATATACAGAGTCTATTTACAAAATGCAACAATCCAGAACTGGGAAAAACAATTAAGTATAAAAAAACTAATTTCCAGAATCTCAAGGTAAAGAAGAATGACAAAAGTCAATAAAGAAAATGCAAAGCAAACCCCAGCTCATAAAGGCATAACACCTATACAGAAGAGAGGCCTAGAACAACCTATGATGATGAAGAGAAGTCTAAAAAACGAGAGGCTTTTATAACCTTTTAATTAGACTTAAGAACCAAATAACAATAAAGATAATTTGAAGATCTAACAAATATTATGTTAAGATTAAGATGAGAAATGTACCATCAATTGACTATATATTTTGATAGGAGGAAGGAATTATAACATCAACTTTATGAAAAGAATGAAAAAAATAAATAAAAGTTTATAGTTGGAAATAATGATATTAACAATGCACACGAAGCCAAGTTCATGAAATTCTTCTTACATAACAAGTATTTTTTTCCCCTGAAAACTTTGAAATTTCATCTACTGTAAATAATAAATAGTCTACACAAGAAGAAAAAGGCGCTCGATAACTGAGAATCAAAAAAACCAAGAACACAATGAAGGCAAGGGATGAAGCATATTCACTGACAAGCATTATACAGACAAGCAGCTGCAACGTGCAGTGTTCGACGACATCAAGTGAAATTACAATGAACTGCGATCTGCATATTAGCAAGATTGTGTTTTGAATATTGAGACTTATATTGGGAGAAAAAAACTAAGTTATGTTTAAATGAAAAAAAGAAATAGAAAGTAAGCCAAATACTCAGGGTGTAGATTCCAAAGGCTGGCTGAATAATAGACTCATGTATATTCAACATCAAAACGATGTGTCTTATTTCATCTTCTCCTGCAAAATAGAGCACAAACGCCCATATTACAAATGATATAATGACAATTGCATATAATAGAATGTGGTTGCTATCATTCCACACCCCTAAAACCATGTTCATGATTTTGCCATCTAGCCTCAAACCAAAGGACAAAGATACACAGGTGTACTTACAATTAATACCAGAAAACGGCAGATTCCAGATAGGATGTATATGATATCATGAATTCATGAATATACTAAGTTTTCTACGGAAGCCTAACATGTTCTTTAAAAAAAAAAAAATCTCAAAAATGAAGAACTAAATGATTTAGCACACAACCATAAGAAGAACATTGAACAACAATGACATACCCTTATCCAAAGTCCTTCTAAGCGCGTCCAAATACTCATCGGGAATTTTTACATGATGAACTGCCCTACGACTCTGCGAACAACAAAAATATATTAAAGGCAAAAACTATTGCAGTAAATTCTCATCCATAAGAACCATTGAAACGACTATAAATTATGACCACAAAATAACAAAAAAATGAAATAGCATGAATTTTGAAAAGAAACATTTACCGGCTGTTTGGATGAGTGGTGGGAACCATAGTTCTGGTTCTCACCACTTTTTTAGTTATAAACAGTATAAAGTTCTCACATGCTATAGTAACAATTAAAAAAAAAATCGCTACAGTGTAAAGCTCTCACATGCTACAATAAAAATGGTTCTAACCAACGGTTCCCACCATGCTTCATTGTTTTTACACTTCAGTCCTGGTTGATCCAATTCTTCTCAAGTTTTCTGATAGTTTGACCAACAAAAGTTCAATCCTCTTTCCATTCATAAGCAAAATGACAAACTAATTTTAAATTTTTCAGAGATACACTAGTTTTGAATCACTTGATCAGCACAAGTTCAATCTTTTTTCCGGTAATGCTAATAATTTAGAAAAAAAAAATTTATGACACTAACCAAAAAAAGAGAGGGAAAAAGAGGAAAAATGAGAAAACATAATCACAAACCTCTCCTCCGGGGCCTTCGACAAAAGTTTCCTCTTCAGTTATGAAATCATCGTAGATAACTTTTCCACATACATCACAACATCTAAATATTAAAAAAAAAGATACAAGATTCAACAAGAAAGCTTATCAAAATTTGTGATATCAAACTCCAATTTCATAATCGTTAAACGAAAATTAGGTAACCAAGAAGAAAAGGGTTACTCACATGTAGTGTTGGGAGTCTCGTTGTGTGGGACGTCTTTGTTTACAATGACCACACCACAACATCGACATTTTTACACTCTCAAACTTCACTCAATCTGTTTTGGAAAGACTCACAGAAGAATCTAAGCCATGAACTCAAGTGATAAAGTGTGTGTGTGTATATATATATATATATGTATATATATATACACACACACAAAACGAACAAACAGAAACAAAAATAATGATCGAATCTCAGGCCCGCAAAAGAGTAACTTTTGGTTTTGTATAGGTTTGCGTGAGAGTGTGATTGAGGGGCTTACCTCGAAGCAGAAAATTGTCGGAGGGCGTGGGCGGCAAACTCCCTCCGCTTCACCGCCTCTGCATTTCTCAATTTCGCTCCTTTTTCTCACTGTTTCTTTCTTCCTTTCTCCTGCAATTAAACCCATTTTCCTTTCCTTTCGACCGGCTTCTATCCGATTGGTGAGTATCTCATTAATTTTAGGTAAATTAAACTAAATAACAGCTTCTACTTAATGTAATTAAATAGTATATTTTCGAAAATGTTTAAAAAGGTCACATTTTTTAAACGGGTTTTTTTTTTCTAACACTTAAAATTTTTAATTTTATTGTTTTTTATTTTTCTTTTTTTCTTTTTTTTTGTTTTGATTTTTCGTTATCTCTTTACTTTTATTTTTTTATGTTTTTATACTAAAATAAATTTCATTTTACTCTAAGTAAACTACTTACTTAATATTATTATATTTTATCTTTTTTTAATTCTAATAAATAATGGTTTAATTTCAACCATCTACCGTAATTTGATTTGGGTTTCTAATGGAAAAGCCCTTCATTCACCAAGCTCCAAACGAGAGGCAAACACATAGCTCGTGCAACTAAGAAAAGTGAAACAGCAAAAATTAGATAATAATTATCATAATTATACATTATTTGTCTATGTAATTATTACATAATATTATTTTGATGATTTTCATTTTTCTATTTTTAATTTTTTAAAAAACTTTGTTATATTTCAACTTCACTACTAAGATATTGCTATACTAGCATATGTCCAAAAGAACCTCCCAAAAAAGGCCAGTCTCAAACCTATAATCGGACCTATAACCAAAGTTCCCATTTTTTTTTTAAGAAAAAAGAATCGTAAACTCTAAAAATAATGCAAAAGGACTAAAATAATGAACTGTTGTTTAAAACCTCATGAACCAAATGCCCACTTGCACACCACCCACATTGCCCCTCATGCAGTCGCCCCTCTCGACTTGGCTCCTGCTTGCATCGCCCCTACCTAAGAGAAAGCAAAGATCAAGCAAGGAAGAAAGAACCGAGATCGTAGAAGATAGAGAAATAAGCTCAAGAGGTTGCGACAACAACTGTGGGCTTTGGGTGTACAGCGCTTGACAGTGGTTGGAGCTTGAAGTCTACTTGTGTGGCCAAAGTTTGTTATGCGGTTATTTTCTTCTTCAAGTTTTTACGCCGGGGGTGGAATGGCGATGGTGGGGAAAGGGGCCATTAGGCTCAGGACGTTGTCGTGGAACTTGGACGATTTAGATGCGTTTTTATGCAAATTTTTTAGGTGGTTTAGTTAGTAGTTTGAACTTCTAAACAACTCAGACTGCCCATGTAAAGCGGCTGCCAAAGCGTCCACCAAATTGCTATATTATATAATTTTTATTTTTAGAATATTTTTATATAAGAATTTTTATTATTTTTTATTTTTAGTTGGTCATTACAAGAGGTTCTACCTATATAAGATGCACTTTTTCATACTTTATAATTGCATTTCTTCTAATCACTCATTATTAACGTCCAACAAACAAAATCAAATTAAAGAAGCTAACATATACAATAAAGACTAACTCATAAAATAAAACCCTAACCTCTCACATCCAGTGACCAATGTCTTCTCTTTACACTGCCGCTAGTTTACTCGCCATGTCGTCTCTCTCTGCTATCGACCCAACTCACTACAGCATCGATTAAGGATATTAGCAGGAGAAAAGGTTTATCGACATCATTAAAATACTTTAATTCAAGTTAAAAATTTATGTGTTGTCTTATGTTATTTAGTTGTATTTTTTAGCTTTGTAGTTTGGTTTTTGGTGAATTTTTATTTGTGTTATTGTGATTTTTTAGTTTGATTTTTGTTTTGTATTAAAATTTGAAAAGGTAAACTTTTAGATATTTTATAACTTTTGTTAAATATTAAAAAAATTAATCTTAAACACAAACATCCAAATCGCTTATAAGTGGTTTGATTTGGTTCGTTTTTATAAAAAAAATAGCAAAACGTCTAAAAATAAAATTATTTTTAATTTGGTCAATAATTTAAAGAAAAAACTACCAAAACTGCATATAAAATCTCGTCATTTTATCCGTGGTCTTAATAAATTTATTTGAGAGGCTAGGCTAAGATGTGAGAACATCATCTATCTTTTGTTTTAGAGCAAAATATTTTTTCAAACAGTGAAATGCCAGCACGATGTTTCATTGTAAAACGTAATACTAAAATTATGAAAATCAATAACATTAATGTACTTTAGTGTGTGTATATATGTTTTTGTGAGGGAATTTGTGTATTTTTTGGTTCGCCCCTTAAGGAAAAGTGCTTTTTTCATTTAAAATAATAAGCCAAGAGTCGCTCGTATGGTCCGTGCGAACCGTACCAGAAACCGCACAGATCGCGCTTCTACTTTGGGGGTCGTTTGGCTTTGCCTCGCCGTGTGTTGTGGTTAAAAAGTCGGCTGTACCTTATTCTCTGCGACAGTAACACATGGAATTGTAATTCCCCAAAAACTTTTCTTCCTTTGTTTTTTCCTCTCTCTCTCTCTTTTTTTTTTTGACCCTGATTGCTTACTACCTTTTAATCCCACAAACTCTTGGTCCCCTCCTAAATCTCGTCGTCATTTATGACTTTGGGCCTTAGGTGGGCCCCACTGGGCCCTTCTTCATCATCCACCCTCTTCTCTGTGAGGCCCACAACACTTCTCCAGTCCTCCACCCAGCAAAACCATAGATTAAAAAAAAAAAAACTTATAATAAGTGCTTAAATTATTATTATAAAATTAAGATCTAACACAATATTTAAAATATCTTAAAAATATCTTTAATGATATAGTAATTATCTTAATGATATTATATATTATATTATATAATTACATATAAATAATTTTAATGATATCATTATAAAATATTTGTAGAATTTTTATAAATTAAAATCATATTTTAATTCAACAAATATAATTGAACCAATTGTGAGCCAAAAAAAAAGAAGAGAAGAACTTACCAAACTCATCGGAGGGTCCAGGGAATCAACGGTCCCTCTTTGTTCCTCCTTGTACGATACGTATATCAACAGACAGATTTTGCTAGCTTTTTTCCCAAATGTTCAACCAAAAAAAAAGGGGTTTCTTTTCTCTTTTTTTTCCCCAAATATTCTTTGTTCTTTTCGCATTTCTTCATATATATATATATATTTTTTCTTTTTCGTGTTTCCCTCGCTACAGAGACCCCTGGCTCTTTCCTTCTTTCTTTGCTTTACTTCTTTATTTATTATCATTTTTTTTGGGGTTCGTTGCTCAAATGGTGAAATGCCCACGTCCGAGTTCATGGTGATTTTCAGCGCCACGAGGAAAGCGGGTAAGCTTAATAAATCAGAATTAGCTTAGAAGATTTGTTTTAGTCTTGGGGTCTTTCTTCTTTTTTATTTTATTAATAATATTAATTATTGTTGTTGTTATTTTCATTATTTTAATGGGTTTCGATTGTCTTGACACAATGCTTAGTCCTTTCGTCCGTGCTTAATGGGGTTTGTAATCATGGCCGTTGCTTTGTTTTCAAACTCAATACTGTTTAGTGCAGTGATTTTCTTTCTTTTTGGTTTGAAATTTTTTTAATAATTTATCTTGTTTGCGGAGCTATCTGTGTGGGACTTTCCGGGCTTTTACGGAAGGTGGCATTTGACTTTGAAATCCCAACAACAACAATAACGAAAGTTTTTTGTTTTGTTTTTCAGAGAGAGAGAGAGAAAGAGGGTTTGGTGTGGAGGTGATAAGGGGTCTATTTTTCCCCAAAGGAGGCTCTCTCTCTCTCTCTCTCTCTTCTTGTTGTTTGTGGATTGCGGAGGATTTTCAATCTGATGGAAAGCAAACTGGCCTTTGATTCAGCCTGGTTGTCCTTCAACACGCGTCTTCTTTGGTTCCAATGGTTCTCTGACTTTTTCGATTGAGGGGCGAAAAAAAAAAAAAAAGAGCTCGGCTTTTCTTCTTCTTCTTCTTCTTCTTCTTTTCTCTTGTTATTATTGTTTATGGATTTGCTCAACTTGGGATTCTGAGGAATTCCCAGTTTTTATTCTTCAACGCTTAAGAAGGGTTTGAATTTGGACGAAATTTCAAAAAATAATGGAGGAAGATTCTAATTCTTGGATCAGAAGAACAAAATTCTCTCACACGGTTTGCCATCGTTTGGACTCTTCTAGACTCGGCTCAATTCCCTTTTCCCTTCAGCAGGAGAGATTTGCTGGTCTGAAATCTCGTCCCACTCCAGCTTTGTCCACTCAGAAATCCATCCCAAGCACTTCAAGTTCAAATTCCAGACCAAGGTCACAGATTAAGAGCAATCCCATCACCAACAAGCAGAGATCTTTGTCTCCTCTCGCGGAGACAAAGCTCTCCGATGCCTTCAAAGAGGCTCAGTCCGAAAGGAAGCGATTCTCGACTCCGAATCCTCGGAGAAGCCAATCGGAGAAAGCAGGAGGATTCAAGGGGAAGAGGTCTTTTTCGAGCGCGAGCTTGAACGCCAGCCCGCTTAGGCACTTGGCTTCGATGATGATCAATGGGGACAAGTCCAAGAGCCGCAAGGATTTGCCTTGGAGCAAGTACTTTGATCCGAATGGCGGCCGGGTTTCGGCATTGGAGGAAGCTGATGAATGGAGTGTTGACATGTCTAGACTGTTCCTTGGAAACAAGTTCGCACACGGGGCCCGCAGCCGCCTCTACCACGGGGTGTATGATGGTAAGGCTGTTGCGGTGAAGGTCATGTGTGTGCCTGATGATGACGAAAATGGGGCTGTAGGAGCTCGGTTGGAGAAGCAGTTTATTAGTGAAGTCACTCTCTTGTCTCGTCTCCACCATAAAAATGTTATCAAGGTGATCATCAAATCAAAACTCTTCCTGTTTTATTGCTTTACTTGCTATGTCAATTTATGTGTGCATTTGTTTTAGTACTAAAGGAAACCAAGGTGCTAGTTTAGCAAGTTGGTAAACGCAAGTTTCATGCTCTTCAAAGACCGTTGGAATTGCGGAGACTTGAATGTTAGAATTGACTGAGGATTAAAATGTTTATCGTTATGAATGAAGTTTGAGTGTTTCTGCTAATTCCTTGTTCCTTTGTTATGGAATGATTCAAGATGTTGCAATTGTGAATGAGTTTTAAGGTCTGCTGATTTCGTTTTATTTTCAAGTCTTTGTTGATACTTTTTCCACTTTACGGCACAGTTAGTAGCAGCGTGTAGGAAGACACCGGTTTATTGTGTCATAACCGAATACCTACAAGAGGGTTCCTTGAGAGCGTATCTGCACAAGCTCGAGCACAAAACTATTCCTAATCCAAAACTGATCGCGTTTGCCTTGGACATAGCTCGCGGAATGGAGTACATTCACTCGCAAGGCGTAATTCACCGGGATCTCAAGCCAGAAAACATCCTTATCGATCAGAACTTCCACATGAAGATTGCCGATTTCGGTACAGCATGTGAGGAGACCTACTGTGATTCTTTGGCAGATGATCCGGGGACTTACAGGTGGATGGCGCCCGAGATGATCAAGCACAAATCCTACAACCGGAAAGTTGACGTTTACAGTTTTGGACTCATCTTGTGGGAAATGGTGGCAGGGACAATCCCATATGAGGATATGAATCCCATTCAAGCCGCTTTTGCCGTAGTGAATAAGGTCTGTTTGTTCACTTATCTATTGCAGAAAATTGAATCTCTCTCAAATTGATTGAAGTGCATTTGCCTTGGTTGTTCTTGTCAAACGTGAATATGTGGGATTTTTGTGTTTCAGAATTTGAGGCCTGTTTTCCCCGCAAATTGTCCACCTGCGATGAGAGCACTAATTGAACAATGTTGGTCTTTGCAAGCGGAGAAAAGGCCAGAGTTCTGGCGAGTGGTAAAGGTACTAGAGGAATTTGAGACTTCACTTGCTCGTAATGGGACATTGAATTTTGTGCAGAACCAAAGTAGTTGCCACGACCATAAAAAGGGACTTCTTCACTGGATTCAGAGGCTTGGTCCTGCTCATCCACACAGTAATAATAGTACGCCTGTGCCTAAACCAAAATTCAGTTAAATCTTTATCATGACCTGGGCTTTTGCAGTTCCACCAGGTCAATTGTAATTAAAGGAAAAAAAAGAAAAGAAAAAAAAAAGAGGTCCGTTTTCTAAGCTTTCTTTGATTGTATTCGTCTTTTGTCACATTGATGTGACTGTAAATGAATTAGATTGGGTATGCATCCGTGTGAAGGAAAGGCCTTTTATATATAATTTTTACACACACAAGAAAGGGTTTAGAATATTCAAAAAACTTGTATATAATGTTAGAGTTATCTAGAAAATCAAACGTTGAAATGTCACATGCCGTTTGAACACTCAACCTTTTGGGAAGAGGGATACATATATATATATATATATATATATATAGGCAACCGTTATGGTCTTTGTCTCTACATCATCCAGATGATGTATTATTTTTTGATAGGATAATAACAATGTGTTATATTAAATATAACATCGAACTTTGATCATTCAATGTTGTCGTGTATTTTGTTCCATATGAGGATATACTATATCCTTTATACGATGACACTAAATAAAAAAAAGCGTGAAAGATTTGAAATAGCTATGTTTTTTTAAAAAAAACATTGCGACGCTGTTTAGGAACCATAGTTTGGACTGAAAAATACAGTCCAAACACGAACTAGTGTTTGACAACGTCAAAAGAAAAATCAGTTTGATTAATTGGTCCAAATTAAAATTCTCAATTCAAATTCATTTGTTACAATAAAAATGATTCATCTTTTTTCTTCTTTCACTGTTCTAACTTAAGTGAATAGTTTTTATTGTAACAAATATTAAGAATTTCAATTTGGACTAATTGATCAAATTGATTTTTTCTTTTAACGTTGTCAAAAATCAGTTTGTGTTTAGACTAAATTTTTTGGTCCAAATTATGATTTCCAAATAAAGTCGCTATGTTTCTAAAAAAAAAAAAGTGTAGCTATTTCAAATTTTCTAATTTAGTGTCGTCACATTAAGGATATATTATACTCTTTTAGAACAAAATATACGACAATATTAGATGATTAAAGCTTGATGTTATGTTCAAAATAACACATTACTATTATTTTATAAAAAAAATGTTACTTTATTTGGACGTTCTGAAGACAAAGATAGTAGACGCTCATATATATATATATATATATATTTCCTTAGAAGGATTGACTATTGTTTGATCTTTTACCTTGTGAGCATCTTAGAATCATTGCTTGTCATGGACCATACATTCATTGTTGTTATGATCCCCAAATTGGGATCTTTCTATATTGGTTTGTCTTTCATCCTACAAGTGGTGCCAAATTGCCTTAAGTATTCAATAATGTTCTATTTATTGAAATGTGTCTGTGGCCAATATTCAATTCCTTTAATTAAAAATTAAGCGTAAATTATGAATAGTGTAAAGCTCTCAATAGTTATAATAAAAAACAAAAAGTTTTTATAGAGTAAAACTCTCATATAAGATAGTTCTTAAACTTAAAACTTCAAGTATAACTAAAGTGTGAAACGATCATAAGGTACTTCATCTAATAAACTGGTAACATTTTTCTTTGACCAGCTTTTAATTTGTCCTTTTCCTTGCCATGCACACACTGAGAACACAGGCAACCTAGCCTGGAAACTAGAACACATGCATGATGCACACATACAAACACGTGCGAGGAGCACGGGAATGGCCTTCATGTTGTTCCTTGTTTGTTTGTATGTCAAATAATTGAAGCAAAAATTCCGTACATCTTGTTAAGCAAGCAATAAGAGGAAAGTTTTGTTCACATTAATTCTCACAACAACTTTGCTTGTGTTGCCCATGATCCTATCATACCTTGTCTAAAAAGTAAAACCCCCAAGTGCGGTTCTTCCCCTTTATCATGTGGAGCGAGAAGGTCTTTGTCCTTGTGACCGGTGAGGAATAAAGTGGACAATAATTTGATACTTGCCTAAGCTTTCCCATGACCTGCTCACATAAAAACAAACCGCAGGGCATTGCATGTGTACTCTGCCCATTGCCTTTATTAGCGTCAGTAATTACCAGCAAAAATATCCCAACAACACTGTTTTCAGCTGTTTGGTGGGCTCACTTTTTAAAGCTCCTTTATTTGTGTGACTATTACCAAACGAGATTTATGGGTGTTTGGAAGGTGGTGGGAACCAGTGGTGAGAACCATTTTTACTGTAGTATGTGAGAGTTTTATACTGTAGCAATTTTTTTATTGTTACTGTAGCATGTGAAAGCTTTATACTGTTCATAACTGAGTTTGTGGTGGAAACCGCAGTTCCCACCACTTTGCCAAACACCCGGTTAAGAATTTTACAATCCGTTTAGTAAATAGGTTGAAGTTGTGTTGGTTTTGATTATTTTGATTTGAGTCATGTGATTTAAACTGGTGATTTGAATTATTATCTGAATTGATATTTGAATATAAATTTAAAGTGTTAATCTAAGTAGATAATCAAATTGAAATTTATATTTGGATATATAGTGGAAAAAGTTATTGATTTCTTAATAAATATAACAAAATCTTAATGTTGATGATCTTAAAAATACACAATATGGATATTGATTTATTCCTCTCTTTATTTAGAATGTAACGAAAAAATAATCTTTTTAATTGGATATGAAATAAAGAAATAATTTTTTTGCTCAAATATAAGAGAGAGAATTTCAGCTTTTAATGTAACAAATATATCCAAATCTAAATAGTACAATGGGAGTAAAACTTTAAAAATTTAAATTTAAATGATTTATTTGATTTAAATTAAAAAAATAATCACATATTTAAAAAATTTTAAAAATTTAAATCTAAATAGTTAGTTCTTGAAACAAACGGCCTTACTCTTATCTAATAGCTGGGAAGGAGAGAGAAACTTGGTTTCACTTCATTCGGTCCTTTTTTTTTTTTTTCCCTTCTCTGTCTTTACTCCACCTGGGAAATTTTCCCCTGATAACTTCATGGGTTGATTCTGTGTAATGAAGTATTCTCGTGTATGTAATTTTCTTCTTCTTTTTTTTTTTTTTTTCTCTTCTTTCCAGTACAATTATAATTCTACAAATTAGGTGGGTTGATATGCTATGTTTGTGCAGGTACAATGTAAGTAACGAACAATGCCGTAATATTCTGGTCCTTGTCACATTTACGTGACGTAATAAGATGCTACTCTAGCTTTTTTTTTTTTTGAGACCTAGAGGTACATGCTTATATACGTTGACGTCATTGATAATAGTGAGAGATTAGCGATAATGCTGATTTGCCGTTAGAATAAATATGGGAATCATAGGTGCCGTCATGCTGATATAGGAATAGGTTATAGGGGAGAGGGGGAAGACCCTGTACATACATATTTTCAGACACAAAATAAAAGATAGATTCAAAAATATTTTTAATTCTATCTTTCGATACTTGTGGATAAGAATATTATCCCAATGTACGTATGATGTTTGATCGAGTACTTATATTGTTAGACAACCTAAATAGTATTTTAGCTCCGATGAGTTGGTGTTTGTTTTATATGTTTGCCGTCTACGTATTCGTGTGTGTGTATATATTATTATTATTATTTTGGACTTGTTTTCACGGCCAGTTTTGGACTTCGGGAAATGGCATTGGCTGATTCGATAGGAGGTTTGGATGTTGGCATTCTCATAAATGTGAGATTTAATTTATATTTACACCACAAAGTGTGAAAATTTTTATACTATAAACTTGGTAAGATATGTTTTGTGCCCCACTAGAAAATGTTTTATGTTCTATTGGATATTTTGTGTCCTATGATTATTTTTTATTTCTCAATATCATATTGTTTACATATCTCAACTATACACATAAACCCGACAAAAAAAGAGCAAAAAATATCTATTTCTCTTCACTCTCAATGCCTCCCACGTACATCCCACTGTGGGCCACACGCTACCTACTACCAGCGCGCGTCTATGACACCATCCACTCCAGTGTGCTTAGAATTCAATGGTCTACAAAACCCCACCTTTACCATGACAAATCTTGGACCTATGCATTGCCAATCGCCAACCAAACTCGTGACGTCGATGTTTTCTACTCAGTAACATTCATCGCTGCTCGTAGATCTCATTGCCAACCTAGGGATTATCGTTGAAGACAAAAATTTTCGAGAGTTGCAAATCATTAGTCACAATTTCTCTCTGGTTCTACTAGGATCTGGTTTGTGGTGGCATTGGAACGAAGAGAAGTTAGATTTGGTTTGTACTCTTTAGACGCATGACTTGTAACACCTCAGTAACTTAAATATCACACATATTTAAATATGGCATAATTAAAATATATAATATAAATGTAGTGTGGCACAATTTTTAAACGTGATATAAATAAGCACATTTTTAAAAAAATGTGAAATAACATGTAATTTTCTCAGCAACTTAATTACTTTAAGCTAAAATTATCTTACCTCAAACCTTACTATCCCTCTATCTCAAATCCCTTTCTCTCTTTCTTTTCTCTTCTCTTCACTCCCAACTCTCTTTACCCTCCCTTCCTTCTCTTCCATCATCCTTATTGTCTTCTAAACCACTATAAAACTTTGTGTTTTCTTGTTTGCTAATTTTCTTCTTCTGTGATTCTGGTTGTTCTTAATAATATCGAATTAGGGCATTTAATTCTTAACAAAGATGACCGCAGGTTTTTGTAGATCAAGATGTCTCAAGCTCAATAGTGTCAAAGGTGTCAATGGTTGGTGGTGGATGGTGACGATAGCAACTGTGGTAGATTTTCTCTCTTTTTTTTTTTTTCAAGGGGGAAATGACAATTCTTTTTTCAACCAAAGAGGCCAAGTCTGCCTTTACATAAGAACCCAAAAACTTGTGCATAGAATTAAACCAGACATAACCAACAAAATTAGAAATAGCATAACTAGCCAAAGAGTAGGCTACACCGTTTTCCTTATAAGAGGTATAGCAAACATCGGCACTCCTAGCCCAAGATAGAGAATCCCAAATATCCTTAATGATATCAATTTCCAGAGCCCGAACATTAGCAGATTGAACACAACGAACTACATTCAAAGCATGTGTTTCAACCACCCGTTTTTGAAAGTCCCCATACTCAACAAACTTTACTCCCTCCTAGACCTCTAGGCACTCGCCTATGTGTGGAGTAAAATGACCTACAATCTGTTTTGAAATTGCACCCAAGACCACCCCATTCTCATCCCTGACCACCACTATGACTCCAACATAGTCCAAGGAGTCATGAACTGCAGCATCCACATCAACCTTCACCATCCCACTAATCGAGGGATTGCCATCCCTTCAACGGCGCTCTTTTGTTTTTCTTGCCCCCACTGTCAAGCCCATTGAGCATAGATATCTCTTAACATGCTTCTTGCTTGAAAGATAATCTCTGACGCCTCAACGGAGTAGTGGTTGAAAACCTTCTTGTTCCTAGCAAACCAAAGGCTCTAGACAGTCAAATAAAAAGCACTAAAATCCATCGAATTGCACCTGTTTGCCACCTAAGCAGAAAGAGCTTTAGACAAGCCTCTGATGAACCTTGACATCCCCGGCCATACAACAGATTGCATCCAAACATCTTGTGCAAGAGAACACAACTAGAATACATGGTCTGTGGTTTCCAAATCCCCATTACAAAACGGATTGTCCTTCCTAACATCCAAGCCCCGACAAGACAATGCCACCCGTGTAGGAATAGATTCATTGAAAGAGCAGCACTGGTGTATCTTAACCTTACTTGGGATTTGCACGTTCCTTAGCTTCTTCCACTATAAACCATCAGTCTCACTTGAGGAAGAACTAGCCTCCACTCTCGAATCCATTTCAACATGATACCCCAACTTTACTAGACATTCACCATCCTTGTTGAAATGCCAAATTCTACAATCCACCCTCCTTCTAGCCTCCAAAGAAATGCTACTAACCAAAGAGATAGCCACCAGCCAAAGAACCTTCCTCAATCTCAACCAATCTCAGCTCATATCGTCGATAAGATTAGCTACACACAACGCTGCATTCTGTGGAGAAGTGTGAGTAACAGGATGGCAGAGGCTTGGCCTTGGTAGCCATACATCACCAAATACCTAAACCCCATCCCCACAGCCAATCTTCCATTTAACTCCCGTCTAAAGAAGCTCACAACCCTACAAGATACTACGCCATGTGTTTGAAAGGTTGTAGCCTTCTTCTGTCTCCATAAAATCAGGGTTAGGAAAATACCTCACTTTAAGCATAAAGCCATAAAGGACGATGGATTCATCAAAATTCGCCACCCTTGTTTGGCAACCAAAGCTCTATTGAAAGCTTCCAACTTATGAAAAAACCCCATACCACCATAACCTTTATGCCATGCAGTAAAGCTTCTTTCTCTTTACCTAATGAATTTTCCGTTAAACACTGTCACCACCCTACCAAAACCGAACAACGAGAGAATGGAGTTTGTCATAAAGTGCAGAAGGATCATAAAGATACTCGTTACATAAGTAGAGGTAGCCTAGGCCACAGTTTTAATCAATACTTCTCTACCACCAACTGGGAATAATTTTCCCTTCCAAGTCTACAACTTCTTCCATACTTTCTCTCAAATTCTATTAAAAACCTTCCCCTTGTTTTTATTAACAAAAGAAGGCAAACCTAAATAGCTTTCATGTGCCCCTTCATTTGAAAGTCCCAACAAATTTAAAACCAACTCTTTATTATCAGCCGCAAGATTAAGACTAAAACTCACCACTGTTTTCCTTCAAATTTATTGTCTAACCGAACGCTTTCTCATGCTTCACCAAAACTTCCTTTATAGCCCGACAACTACTATCATCTGTTTTACAAAAAATGTTGCTGCCATCGGTAAATAAGAGGTGACTAATTCTGGGAAATCCCCGAGCACAAGAAATTCTACCCAAACTACCATTCCTTTTTTGCCTTCTTCATAAGTGTTGAGAAACCCACTACGCAAAGAAGGAACAAATATGGAGACAAAGAGCATATAATGACCTAACTTTTCGAGTTGTTTCTTTATACTCTTCTTATGTATTTAGCTACAAAATTAAGAAACATTTTAAAAAATCTTTTAAATTATATATTTCATAAATACATTATTGTTCTTGAAAGAGTTTATAACACTTACTTATCTTATATCCCATACCATATCATACTTCATATTTTCTTTCAAAGCAACATAGCTTAAAATACTTAATATATAGGGAAAATACTCTTGTAGAAATATTTATACCCTTGACTACATAATTGCTTATCTATCGTTGTCAGCTCAACAATGATTCTATTCTAACCGCTTAGTTGGATTTGCTACAAAATGATATAACTAAGTAAACTATTGCTCAGTAAGTCCAAATATAGCTCACAAAATAATTGCTACTTGTATGCATGGTCCATTTATGCTTTTTTATAAACTTTAATTACTCACTTCATATTCTTAGCTTATCTAGGGCCCAAGTGTTCATGCCAAATATGCACAAGAGTCATCGTAATATCGAGATCGTAACATAACTTAAAACTCCCCTTGGATCAGGAGGTTGGTACGACATTTTCTTCTCTCATTTCATAATTCATTTACTAGTTAATTAAATTATGGTGACATACCATTCATAATGCTTTAATTACTTAAAATAAGTGCATTGTAAATGTATTTGCTTAAATAGAATAAATAGCATTTTTGAAAACCTTTTTGTCCATGCTATAGGTGGGGTTCGAAACTTACTTGGAATTGTACTACACTTTATTCAATTTCCTGTTTCTTTCACTATCTGTCTAAGTGTCTTGCTTGGAAAATTTACCATTATCAGCTAATTTACTTATTATCAAACTAAAAGTTGATAATGAATCTTAAGCGTTAATTACTAATTCATTATTATCCGAGCCTAACAAAACTTATTTTCCCTTATTTCATGTTGCCTTTCTGTCACTAACGGAGTACGGGAAAATTCTTGCTAATGGACATTTTTTTAATTCGGATGTTTTCAGGCCTGTTCGAGCCGTTTTATGAAAAATGATGTTTTTGCCTTTTATGGGTCTTAGAAAATTTTCGAGCCCATCTTTGTTGAAAACTTACATTTTGTTGCTCATTGGTAGCAGTGTAGGTAAAATGAGATGTTATTTTTTTGGTGGAAAAACACCCAGTTTTAACAACTTTTATGGTTTTAACCTGTGATATGAAAATTTGACAATTTTTCCCTTAGAACAAAAAAAATTTAGCTCATTGGGCTCTATTTTTTGTAAGGATTTATAACTTTCTAAAGTACCCGGGTCTAAATTTCTTTAATTTCAAAACATTTTTCTTTTAACATTGGTTTTTTTAATTTTGTGACTAAAACTTGTAAAATTCTAAACTCTTAAATCATGCAGAATTCAACGAGATCTATGACTTTTGTATTTTAACTTTTCTTAAATTCCAACTATACAGTAGAGTTTTTAGTAATAATTCAAATTAGCCAAGTTTGCATTAAACTTTTCAATTTAATTATTTCAAAATTTTACAAAACTTTGTTCACAAAAATTATTGATCTCACTATTTTAGATAAATTTCATGTCTTACTCAAAAAATAAATTGCCTCCAGGCATGTCAAAATTTCATTTTTTTAAAACCATCCAAACTTTGCATTTGAGCATAGTTTGTCCCAAACTGGATTTCAAATATGTAAAACTCTAGTTTCTATTCTTCAAACTTCATCACCATATACATAACATACCACATAATCATGCCATAGAGTCCTTTTAATATTCTATAGTTTATATTTTAACAATTACATACCAATTTCATAAAAAAAAAAAATCCCACAAACTTTAAAGTAGGGATTAAGGGTTTTACTAAAGGATTCTTTAGCTTGGTGAGTCTCCACAAAATGGCTTGATCTTATCAAACTACCCTTGATAGAGGTCATAGCAAAACTCCCTTTCAGAACCCCTCCAAAAACCCAAGAATACCCTAAAAACACATAGGAAAAGTTCTAGAGTTTATCTTCCAAAATTTCTAGTCTTCAACCAACACTTGAACTTTGCTTGCAAGATACAACTTTTGTGGTTTGTTTTTTGAAAAAAAATGGTTAAAAGAAAATCAAGGAGGCTACTAGTTCTTAGGAGGAAGAAAGTGAGTGTCTTGGTTCTAAGTTTGCATGGGAATGATGAGTAAAAAGTGGTATATTTGTTCAATTAGACCCCTAAGCTTAGTGACACATCATTAGGACTTAAATAGAAGAAAATTTTGTTCAAAAATTAAGGCAAAAAACCATGCACTTGAAGGGAGGATGTGACCTATTCTTGTTCTTTGGGGTGCCCCATGATGAGTCTTGACTTTGTACATAGTGTAGTTTTACACTAGACTATGTTTTTCCTATACCATTGATGAAAAATTGAGGTAAAATGTACTTAAACAGTTTAGAATTTACTGACTTAATTTTTATCTACCTTTTCTAACCCCAACACAGTATTTTACCGACTGTTTGGCTGAGTGGTGGGAACCACGGTTCCCACCACAAACTCAGTTATAAACAGTGTAAAGCTTTCACATGTTACAGTAACAATAAAAAAAAATTTTTGCTACAGTGTAAAGCTCTTACATGCTACAATAGAAGTGGTTCTAACCAACGATTCCCACAACCCTTCTAAATACCCTTTTATATATCTATATTTGTACTTTATCAGTAAAATTATGCTATACTGTGTACCTTTTTACTTTGTATGTCTTTCTATACTGTATTCCATCAATTGATGGATTGTAGATACAAAAATCTTTATCAGTTTAATTGATTGACAACTGACCATTTATATACTGTTTTGGACCATGGCATGATTTTCTGCTTTAATTAACATATTTTTTATTAATTTATACCTCATAATTATAATTAATGTGATCTAAATTTCACTTCAAGAATGTTTCACAAATTTTTAAATATTTAAACTCATAAAATTTATATATTAAAAATACTCTGAATTGCACAAAATTTGCAGACATCATGCACATTAATATTATTCATAAATAGTTTATATTTTATCATAATATTACAAAATATGATTTATCAAGGAAAATTCATTAAATAAATCCAAATTAATTGTAGATCTAAATTAATGAATTTTCTCAGACATTACAGGGCACCATTACTGGAGACCTTGGAACAGAACCATTTTGTCCACCAGTTCACCCTCAAGTAGGAAAGAAAACCGAGAGGTGGTAATATAGTCCATAACATAGTTCAACCACCCGCCTGTAAATCCCAACTTACACAATAATGCACAAAAAAGACCATTCCACCTTATCATATCCTTTTGAGTGCCATAAAACCCTTACGTCACCCTCCTTCTAATAGCAAGCATGGTCTTAAAAGTAACAATAATATTATCGATAATCAACCGACCCGGGACAAAAGCACTTTGCTCATCCTAGATAATATCAGATAAACACACTTTCAATCTATTAGCCAAAGTTTTTGTAATAATCTTATACATCCAATTACAAAGGCTAATTGATCACAATTCAGATACCTTTTTTAGGGCTGGTCTGAGGAATGAGCACGATGTGTGTTTGGTTGAGAGCTTTAACTAAGCAGCTGCCATTAAGGAATTGTAAATTGTCTTGGTATGGACCCGCGTGAAACCCATCGGGTCCTGGTACCTTCCACTCATTCATAGCAAAGAGCGCTCCACGAACCTCATTAGCCATAAAAGCTGCGTCTAATAAATCTACCATTGCTAGGGAAATTCTCCTTTCTACACCTTCCAAGACCTCTTCCACCAAGGACTCATCCACTATATCTTCTAGGGAGGTGACCCACAAATTTAGCCCACTTTCTAACCCCTTAATACACATTTTATCACGCTTTTGAGACTCCTTAGAGTAAAGATACTTCGTATTCTTATCCCTGAAAGCATTAAAACAATGATTTTGACATGCCAAAACTAAATACATATCAAAATCAAAAACGAAAACGGAAGCGTGAAAATTCGTTTACCTCCGGCCATTGCACTGTGTAGTTGTTGCTGTTGTTTTGTGATGCACCACCAGTTTTGGATGCTTCTATCACTTAGACACTCAAACGC
>CAMOHE010050145.1:26703-39086 GCA_946598075.1 Artocarpus hirsutus
CTAAATACATATCAAAATCAAAAACGAAAACGGAAGCGTGAAAATTTGTTTACCTCCGGCCATTGCACTGTGCAGTTGTTGCTGTTGTTTTGCGATGCACCACCAGTTTTGGATGCTTCTATCACTTAGACACTCAAACGCGATAGTGTATAATAGACTGAATAGAGAAAATAGTGATAGGGACCAAAACCTTGTTCTGTTTAATTTGAACGTGAAATTTTTCTCGTTCTCTGCTCTGTAGAAAATCCTTCCATCAAGGATTATTATACAGCCATGAAAATGCTGTTACCAAAGGCGATTTATTATGGTTTAATTGAATCATAAATATGAGACCAAATGTAAAACGGTTAAAGCATTGAAATTGGTTTCAATTTGAAACCCGTTGATATTCAACCGGTTACAATCCCCACCCTTCAAACAATCCTTCTGAGATCGCTGTTTCCAGTAGTATTCAAGAGCTAGTAAGTGATCTAGCTCACTTTCAAGTTTTCTTAACTATGTCTTCAACACCGGCCCGTACTTTGCCACATTCAAATCATTTATCTCCCTTTGTAAGTTAGAGACTTTGCGAGTACATTACCAAAATTGGCGTCCCCCTAATGTCAGAGATCGATGGCACGTCTCTCCAAAGTTTCTACTAAAGCATCGCTCGACCACTAATACTATTTCTTATTCACGCCCTTAAAACAACCTCCTTAACTCTTCTTCTTTAGTCAGGGCTCAAAGATAAAGCGCCTTTTACCATGATGACCACCTAGTTGGTTCACAAAGAATAGGTCAACATGCAGAACTCGGTGGTTAGACCCAAAGAAGTCCCTGTGGAAAACCCGAGCGTTCTTGCAGAGTTCCTTCCAACTCACAGTTGAAAAATAGTGATCCAGTTATTTTTGTACATTGTTTGGTGGCTCTTGTTTATTATTCCACATTAGGGGAGCTCAAAAGAAACCGGGTCATCAGTAGCCTCTCCAAACCGTCGCATATTACTGTTATCTCTTTCCTATCCTCACTTCATTTCAAAACGTGAACTTTATTAAAGTCCCCCACGGCTACCCATGGAAGAGTGAACAATCCTCGAAGATGCCAGAGAGGCTCCCAAGAATGGTGAAGTTGTGCATACATACCATTTTCAATTTTATTACTTTTATGAAAAAAGTTAAAACATACTACTTTTAAAGGACAGAAAAACAATATTAACCCTAAGTCTACCGCTAAGAAACTCAAGTTTATTATTGATAAACGTAAATATATCACTTATACAAGCTATCATTAATAAACTCTAGTTTAGATGTAATTTACCAATTATAAACTTCAACTAAACCCTATTTTATCATATTATTAATCATTGATAAACTTAAACCCTATTTTATCATATTATTAATCATTAATAAACTTTCATGATATACGAAACAATAAATCAAATTTATAGTCCATCGTTGATAAACCAACGTCATCAATGATGCTCTAGTATACAAGTGATGTACTACACAAAAAAAAAAAAAAAAAAATCCAAAAAACATAATGAAACTTAAGAATTGCCATCGTGCATTTCTGATTTTGAAACGCAAATCCTAGAACCCACAAAATCAGCCCCAAAATAAACTAAACAATAACCCCAAAATTTGACAATGTCCAAAACAACCACAAGACACAAAACAAGTTCAACAAACAAATTGATCTCAACAATATGAGTCCCAAACCACCCTATCACAACTTCCATATACTTGTGGATCCGTCGTGAGTCCGAATGGGGGATTTTCGTGAGCTCGTCGCGCCATGGCAGCTTGCTCGTCGCTTGGCTTCGGCATCGGCAACAACACGAAGGAGATCGGCATCGCTGTGGAGGAGGCCTAAAAACTACAACTTTCGCAACTTTCAAAGATATACAGATTCATCACAAGTCCGAAGGGGAATATCATCGCAAGCTCGTCTCGCCATGGTTGCTTGGTTATCGCATGGCTTCGTTGTTGATGACAACTTGGAGGAGATTGACGTTGCGTGGAGGACGCCTGAGAATGGTAGAGATCGTCATTGTGCGAAGGAATATAGCATTGTAATGATCGGTGCTATGAAGTAGACGGTGCGAAGCTACCTCATCACAGTGATGGCTAGTGAAGGCGATCGGTGCAGCCTCGTGACGGGGATGGTGATAGAGATCACTGGACGTTTAGCGTTTGAGGAGAGAGAGTGAGAGTGAAAGGGAGAGAGAGGTGGAGAGACTCAAAAAGTTTCTGATATATTCGTGAGTGTGGTGAGGTAATTTGGACTTCATCCCAACAAAAGCAGGGTCAATCTAGCAATTAAAAAAAAAAACAAAAAGAAAAATTTAGCAGAATAGTCCCCTTCAATGAAAACTTTCACCTCATCTAAAAAGAATACTCACCCCGATCTAGGTTGTAGTGTTCACCTCGACTTATATAATTGTAAAGTTAAAATATGCAATTTTAACACTCTTAGCTTATATTTACGCTTAACATTATTAGAGTGAGTTATTAAAGCGTATAAGAATAGACTTTTATAATAACTTCCATAACTGTTAATATATAACTTTAACCGATCACATACTTACCCCAAATGCTAACCGGTCAAAATCCTTTTGTTAAGCATATTGTGCATAATAGACATGTTTTTCATAAAATGAGTCCATAATTTTAAAATGGGGCATTTTGAAAAATGACTTTTGCAAAAAATTTTATTTGATCAATGATCTCTTTTTATTTTTTTTTTTGGTTTTTAAGCATTAAAAAACTAGTTTTTTTGGCATCAAAACAGTTTCAATTTTTTTTGTTTCCACCCTGGTTAGGTCCTTCTCCTTGATACAGTCATTTTTCTCTTTTCTTTAAAAAAAAATTGGGGCAATTTCGGTGCTTAGAAAAAGCCTTTTTTTAGTGCAAAAAAAAAAAAAAAGAGGTTATTTACTTAATTTCAAATTTTTTTTAACCTATTTTTCAAAATATCCCATTTTGAAATGCACTAGAAATCTCAAAGTTTATAGTAAAACCATAACATATTATTAAAAAGCAAAACAATAACGCCCTTGACAACTGCTAACAAATGACCTCGACAAATTTCGTACTCACCGCGAATGTTCACTAGCCAAGTTGAACTGTTGGTCTTCAACCTTTGTTTTCCTTTTCACAAATCGTGGATCCAAAATTCAAATATCATATGTATCTCATATTTTGTTCATGTTAACCTCTCATATGTAAGAAAAATCCTATTTCAAACAAGATTTTTATCCAAAAAGCCAACTCAACACAAGGATAAAACTTCCTTCAAAAACCTAGCTCAAATCTCTTTCTTTCTTGAAGTTTTGAATATTAATATATTGGAAAGAGATGCGCCAGAAAATGGTCAAAACATGTCGTATCGGTAAGAACGTCTAAAAACTAGAAGAACTCGAAATCGCCAAGGCCACCGAACATGAGAGGGGAAGTGGATGGGGAAGAGAAGATGATGGCGTATCATTTTTTAATAGTTTTAGATATTTATTTCTTATTCTTTTAATATTTATAATCTGTTGAGAGGCATTTTGGGATAATAGATGTTTCTTATATTGAGATGGTTAGTGACCAAAATATTTGGTTTAGCGGATTAGAAAACAAACATTTTCAGTTGTTAAGGGTCATGTTTTTAACTAGCCCCCCACCCCAAAAAAGAAGAGGGCGGTAAAAGCCACAACTGAACTGGCGGTGTATGGACTAAAATATACTCCAAAAGTGGATATTACTAAATTGGTCAAGCCCAGTATAGATGCCCAAGTTTCATTACATCCCAACAAGAATTTATACGTCTGAATCATAGTGTTTGAGTGGTTACCATAACAAAAGAAAATTCCAACCAAGCAATTGTGTCAGAAAGCTGACCAATAACTAGTAAAGAAAGAGCAAAAAACTGATAAGGACAGGAAACCCCATTTTGATGGCATAGGTAAGGCATATCCGGCGTTTGAGGTCATTTTTTGATGATTTTTGGATCACATCTGTCTGGAAAAGGAGGAGGAGAAAATAGAAGGATAAACCATAGCTGCCATATCTCAATGTTAAAAAAAAAAAAAAAACACACATCAATTGGCGCATAGAAGTTAAAGTGGTGTGGGAATGAAAGTAGTGGCCAGGGATCTTCCAGCACCATATTGAGTAATTCATCACCCCATTTAACTCTTTGAAGAAGCTATACATAAAGAAAAACAAGTACATCGTCAAATAGACGGTCTTTTAGGGGAAATGTTTTAGGATATACAAAAAATTGGGCCATTTTTTCGGCCTTTTATGAAAGGCCGTCCTACACCGAAGTATGTAAAAGTTAAAAAAATATGACATGACGTTTATTTTGTTTACAAATGATTATAGAGGGCTGCAGGTACAAAATGTTTGGTGATTCCACGTAGGTGTAAACTTTTCAAATATTATTATTACTTAAAATAGACGTGATGTTACGTCTCTTACATTTAGATGTTACGTCTCTCACATTTTATGTTAAGATGCAAGATGATCTATTAGGAAGGAAAGAAATAATATAACAAGTAGAAAATGAGAATGGAGGATAAGAAAATAGTTTAATTTTTTGTTTTTTGGTATAATAAGAAAGAGGGAATTTGAGTCATTGTATAATCATCATTTTACATTTTTAATTAAAACACTGAGTTTGAAAATAAGGTTAAATAAGTAATTATATCTTGTTTTAAGTGTTGTAACTTTTCTCTCCTAAAATCTCTTTATTCGTGGAAGAAATAAATAGGGTGGATCTCACTTTTACTATATTGTACTTCATTTTCGAACAACCCACTTCTCAATCTTCCCTCCTACAACCCCTTTATCTTCTTCCTTCCTTACTAAACATGTGTTAAAGTTGTTATAACCCTGTGATTAATTAGTGTTTAAACTCTTGTACCTACTAGTTAGTTATGGTTGGTACAGAAATAAAATTGAAAACAGAAAAAAAAAATGGGGCATTGCTAACTTGTGGAGTGGAGAAGATAATAAGAAAGTGCTAATCATTACTTTGTCATCATAATTTGTTGCGAAAGGATTTGTTGACCTGTATCTTTCTTCTTGATGCTCTGGTCCTTTAAGTGTGGTGGACCTTCACCATTTTGTTAACTTTAATAGGGAAATGCGGCACTCAAGGGGACATTGCTTGTGCTTTTTAAATCTGCTTTTGCAAACCTACCAACCCAAAGAACAACGGATCATGATATGACGAGTTTGCTTTGACGTCGTATGTTCAGTTTGTTTCAGAGGTTCTGATCTAAGCATGTATCTTTAATTTAATAATTTACAGGCAATGAATGTTTCACATCTTAATTTTTTGGGAAAATTAAGCAAATGGTTTATTTTTGGCCATCTTTTATATAAAATGCTAGACGTTTGAAAAATTAGAAAAATGACCAGACTTTTTGAATATTAGAAAATTGACCTTGGTTTACATTAATAAATCAGTAATAAACATCAATACATCATTTATTAAAATTAGTAAATCACTTATTAATTATAATTTATTATTAAAAATTGGTTTATCATTGATCTAATTATGATTTATTATCGAGAGACTGATAAATTATTGAGTGAATAAATAATCAAGTTAGTCAATAATAAATAACAAATCAATACATTCTTGATATACATCAAAACAACATTAATGTAGTGATTAGCCTCAATACATTATTGAGGTACAAAACGGCTATTTCTCTAATTATTAAAAATTTCAATCATTAACTTAAAGAAACCTAAAAAAGGTTTTCACGCAAATGTATAATTTTTATACAATGATATATCTTATTTGTTAAAAGGAAAGTTTTTCATTTTCAACTCCGAATAACGCACTTCATGAAAAGGATAACTACTAATATATTATATATAGATCCTCAGGTAGAAATTAAATCAACAGCAACAGAGGTGAGAGAGTGCGTGTTTGAAGAAATCGAGGAAACTATGCTAACTTATTTACTAGATCTATTCTAGAGAAGACAAATATTGTTTAGCTATATAAAAGTAAAATTAAAAAATTAAATATACATCTTTAATAAGCAATAATGTTAACTAACGTGTATAAAATTGGTCCAATTGAAGCTCTTTTGACGTTACTTGTAATTACACTTTCAATTGGTAGAAGAAAAGAAACAAAATAAATTACATATGATTATTCCCTTGTTTGAAACTATATTTTTTTTATATAAAAATCTTATCAAATTTAAAACATTTCTAATACAATGCTAAATTGATGTGTTAATAGCAAATTTAGTATTTGAGTATAAAAAACACTCTAATGCAATGCTATTTTTAATACTAAATTTGTTATATGTTAAACTTTGTGACAAATTTGCCATTGCCATAAAGTTTAGTATATAGCAAATTTTGCATTTGATACCTATTAGTTAGTAGATTGATTTTTTTTTTAATTTTAATAATTATAACGCTCTTACTTTTTAATTATTTTAGGTTTACTTTTACAAATTTTAAGGTTTTATAATTATGCCAAAAGGTAAATACGGTATTTTAAATAGCATTATAGTTGGAGCATAAAACAAAATAATGCATCAAATATGTTTAGTTTATACTTTTTAATGGTAAATATAACATTAGCATTGACATTTATATTGAAAATGGTCTAGATTAAACAGTTAGAATAATTCTTACAAGATCTTAATGAAGCTTAGAAGAGCTAGTTGCATATGAGAAGTTATATTTTATAGTTTCAATAAAATTTTTTTAATACAAAGTCAAAAGTTCTCTAAAAGATTATCCAAACAATATTTTTGAAAATGACTTTTGAACTCAAAGGCCAAAAACAACTTTCTAAAAACAATAACAAACAAACCTTTAGTATTATAGTCTTAGTGATATTATACTCACAACCTTCTCTTTATTGAACGTATATATAAATTCCTTAGGGCAATTCTATGGGGATTTTGGACTACTCTTTATTTACTTTCATTTAATCTTACACTTATAATGGTACCAATTTTACTGCTAGAAAGGTACGATACTACCCACGGTCTTGTTAGATCGAATTTTACACTATACAAACAATTAGGTCAACCTCATCTTAGAAATCACTATAATTGTAATTTATACTTTGTTTAACAAAGTCATTCTAACTTATTAGTTTCAATTACTATAACGTTAATTTTTTACATGTCATAATATTCTTAATATGTAAATACTTTATTAATAATTTCAAGAAACATATATATGGCAATTTTTTAGATGAAAAATGGACAGCCACTTGAAATCATTAATGGGATTGCTCGTATACTTACAAAACGGCAAATAAAACTGGGCATCAAAGAGTCAAAGATCATGAAAAAAAATGGTTAAACAGATGGGGCATCTATTTGTGATCTCTAGAAGATTGCCGTTGTACTCTACTTTTAACGTATGAGAGCAACATATATATCCAGGTGTATATGAGAAACAATGGTACGGTTAAGTCTAAAAGGGAAAAGAAATAATAAACACGAGAGAGAAGTTATAAAATGATGCAACTAATTTTCTTCCAACAAAGAAAATGAACTGTAAAAAAAACTCTTGGCACCACGTGCCATTTATCACATAAATGTGACTACAAATTACCTAGAGTGTTGTGTCACACTTTAGATTTTTATTTTCTTTTTGGTTGAAACATACAAGATTTTCATTCATGGTGAATGTAATTATAGCTAGCACTATATGTTAACGCTCGATTTGGGAGTTGTAAAAGTCAAAAGTTGTTCAGAAGGTCCATTTTTATGTAATCATGTAATGTCCATCGTCCTATCCACAATAAGGGCAGAAGTTGTCACTTTTATCACTCTCACAGACGATGCAAGGAAAATAAATAAATAAATACATAAATTGTGGTGGTGGCAAATTTTAGCCAAAGCTACTTCAGACATGCATTCTTTTTCAGGGTCTTTAAAAATAGTGCTCTTGACGTTTTCTGGTTTCGGGTCCCACAAACGAAAAAACAATTTATTGTGTGAGGGCATGTGTGCATGTATACATATTTAAATATTAGACGGAGCAGAAAAATTAATAGGACAAAGATATAACTGACGTAATGAAGCAATAAAATGGGGATGAAATTGATTTTAAAAAAGATAAAATACCATTTTAGAAGGAGAAGTATTTCAAAAAGAATGTGAAATACAATTTTATAAAATTATAAAAAAATAATACAAAAAACGGCCGCCTACATTCATTTTTACGTGGCTCTATTTCTAAATATATATATATATATATATATATATATGTGAGACACGCACGGATGCGATAATATGTGCATATATGCATGTGTATAGTCTAGTAAAGCCACGTTTTGTTTCTTGGAAGAATCCGAGAAGGAATCCACTCAACCCGTCTTCCGTGCGACACGTGTAAGATTAGAATCATAATCAACCAATCAGCAGCACGCTTTTGCTAAATGATAGATTATAGATAAGATTAAGAAGTCGATAAATCTAACTATTATGTATATTAAACAAAGTTCTACCCCAAAAAAAGAAAAGTTGTATATTAGACTGTCATATTTCATGTAACATAGAGCTACCAAAACCAAACAGTTATAAACAATTTTCATTTACTTATAACCTATTTGGCGCATAAGTTTAAAACGGTTTAGGCCAGTTCAAACTATAAAGGCGGTTTAAATTAGCGTTTAATAGAGTAACAACTGAGACCAGTTCAAATTATGAAATTTAAACAGGTCAAGACGCTCAAAATTCAAACTTTGCCTCCTCTCCTCCTTAAGTTCACACGGTTTAAACCATTTGCTACAATGAATTCTATTCCTATTTTCTACGGTGTTTAGCTGTTGGTTAGAACTAATGGTGAAAACTCTCACATACTACAATAAAAAATAAAAAATTGGTATAATGTAAAACTCTCACATGCTATATAGTGTTTTTAACTAAAAAGTTGGTTCTAACCAACTTTGTCAGATACACTGTAAAATTGGCTCTAACCATACTTTCCAAAAACTCCTTTTTCTTTTATAAACCATATTTTTTCAAGCATCAGTTCTAATAATTTTAAACTTAATGTGATGCTCTATTTCCGTTTTAAACCTTTACATTTTAAACGTCATTTCAAAATTACTATTTAAACCATATAATTCAACCTCACAGTCTAAACCATAAAATTCTAAATCATACCATTCCAAATCCGTGCACCAACCAAATGAATCCTAAAATCATAAAAATCTTGCTCCCATTCTTTCTATTTTTTATTCTTTGTCCATTTAATTACTTGTTGACCTGGCAATTTTACTTGATAGTACACGCATGAAAACCCCCCAATCAATTAAAACGATGATGTCTAAAATAATTAATTAGAGGGGGAAAAAAAACATGACGAGAAGACCTTCGGGGATGTGGGGCAAACACATAGATGTCATCTCGGCCGTGATGGGAGGATCTCTGGCGGCGTTATTTGCTGTCGGAGATTGCTGCGAGGTCGGGAGTAGTCAATCCTATTGAATGAATTGAGTGGATGTCGTTATTCGGAATGTTCAAGAAATGGTGGAATTTGCCAGCTGTGTGAAAGGAATGGCATTGAATCATGAGAATGAAAACGTAGGGATTGTTGTCCAGCTTACAGGATTCATACTTCTAAGCCGTTTCATAAGTTGCTTAGAACTAAAATTTTAAAAATGATAATATGTAAGCTAGAGTTTTATACTGTAATAATTTTTTATATTTTATTATAGTTGTTGAGAACTTTAGTTCCTCAAGGCCAATTAGTTCCAACTAGCATCTAAACATATGCTTGTTTTAGGTTTGTTAGAAAATTTGATGTTATTTCCTTTGATTTATTTTCTTTCTTAATTTGCCTTGGATTAGACGTTAGATTGTTTTTAGTTTGGCTGGTGCCTCTGTTGAGCAGCCTTTTTCCTATTTTCTTTCTTGTTTATGGAATGCTTTCCAACCAAAAAAAAAGGACTGAAAAAAATGAAAAGATATGAACATATATATTTACGTGGAAAAGTTTAAATCGAATTATAATCTAAAACAGTTTTATTTTACTTTTTTAAGAATTAAATAAGAACTAAGTATAAAGAATTACCAAATTCTAAAAATATAATGAGCAACATGCCTGCAGACGGAAACCGTTAGAATTAGACGTAAGATTTGTAAATACATTTTGAAATCCTTGTGCTTTCCAACACAAAGACAGTAGACACCTTATCGGAGATATACTGTAAAACAGGTTCATTTTGTTCAAAATTCGCTTAATATTGGAAATATATGCTCACACATTAACTATTTTCAACAGCAGAGACTAGACAATCTGAGTTGTAAAGATTCCTGTCGTGTTTTCCAATTGTGTTTTAGGGTTAAATATGCAGGCATTTTTGGATATCTGGCAAATCAACGGTCAACCATATACACCTTTCCACTATATCAAGCAAAGAAAAAGTAAACATAAGAAAAAAAAAAACACGTTTTTCGAATATTCGAGTTTCCAACTAATGTATGTACTTGAAAAGTCTTATGGGCGGTGCTTAAGCAAAATGGCACTCATCTGGCACTAGATTGGCTTTGGATCTTATCATCTCGGCTTTCGAGCAACGTTTTTCCAATATAATGGGTGAATAATATAATATATATTGCGTGCACTTGTGTAATCAGATAATTTAATTTCATTCCATTATTCTGCAATAGTTAAAAAAAAAAAAGAAACTTCACTTAGAAAATATAAGTTGTTAGCACATAAATTCGACTAAAACGTAAAAACTCTAATATATGTATATCTAGAAATTGCAATATATAAATGTGTTTATCATTATTACGACAAGTACAGCACTTAAACATTAATATTGTCAAAGTTTCACGCACCACATGGCAACAAATTATTAATTACATTTCACATAAGGAGGAGTCTATTTTAATTCAGACCAACAGGATATAATAATTTCTTTTGTTCCCCATTAAATAATAAATCAAGGTTGTCATGGCCGAAATTCATACAGTTAATTTAGCAAGTCTTCTGTTTCAATCCCAAAAAAAGGGACCAAAATAGTACATTTAGGCTATACTTTAGCAAATAATGTCATATAGTTTCAAAATGTATAATATATAGCATATCATGAGAAATTGAATAATATTTCATGAGAAATTAAGAACAAAAACTCTAAAATACCCTCACCTCTTTATCATCTATATCTCTTACTCTCCTCTCTTACCAACACCACCGCCGATCGTGTAAATACAATATTTACAAGGAAATTCTATATTTACAATGTCAATACAAAATTAACAAGCGGCTTTATCAAACCGTTAACAACCGAGAAATATAATATTTATTGAAAAATGTTGTATTTGTTGTGTAAAAACAAAAATTCATTAGCAACTTCGTTGGACCTCCGGCTGGCGGGAAATACAATATTTCACTTGAAATACAATATAACCGTGCAAATATAAAAATTTATTGGTGACTTCGCCGGACCGACGGTGGCTGAGAAATGCAATATGTACAAGGAAATTCCGTATTTATCGTATAATGCAAAAATTTATCGATGACTTAGCTGGACTACTGATGGCTGGGAAATACAGTATTTCACTTGAAATATTGTATCACTATATAAATACAAAAATTCACTCGCAATTTCATCGGACCGTTAGCGACTTGGAAATATTATATTTCACTTGAAATACTATATTACCATGTAAATACAAAAATTCATCGACGACTTCACCGGATTATTGATGGCTGGAAAATATAGTATTTCACATGAGATACTATATTACTATGTAAATTCAAAAATTGATTGATGACTTTGTTAGACTGTCGGCAGCTGAGAAATACAATATTTACCAAGAAATATTATTTTTACTATGTAATACAAAAATTCACTGGTGATAGGAAAATACAATTGTTCACTTAAAATACTGTATTACTGTGTAAATACAAAAATTCATCAACAATTTCATCGGACTGTAGCCGACCGTAAAAATATAATATTTCATTTGAAATACCATATTATCATACAAATACAAAAATTCATTAACCACTTCATTGGATAGCCGACAGCTAGAAAATACAGTTTTTCACTTGAAACATATTAATGTATAAATACAAAAATTCACCGGTGACTTTTCTAGACCGCTGATGGTCGAAAAATACAATATTTATTAAGAAATAGCGTATTTATCCTGTAATACAAAATTTTCTCTCGCAAGTTTGCCATACCGCTTGCTGCCAGGAAATACAATATTTCACTTGAAATACTGTATCATCATGTAAATATAAAAATTCATCAACAACTTCACCAAACCACTGAGGGCCGGGAATGTCAGTAGAGCCAGTAAATACACATTTCACAACATTAGAAAAGAAACAAAATTTACAATACTAGAGAAAAAAAAAACTCAAAAAAGAAAAACTCCAAGAAAAAAACTGTTAATT
>CAMOHE010050145.1:39106-51515 GCA_946598075.1 Artocarpus hirsutus
GTCGGCAGCTGAGAAATACAATATTTACCAAGAAATATTATTTTTACTGTGTAATACAAAAATTCACTGGTGATAGGAAAATACAATTGTTCACTTAAAATACTGTATTACTGTGTAAATACAAAAATTCATTAACCACTTCATTGGATAGCCGACAGCTAGAAAATACAGTTTTTCACTTGAAACATTATATTAATGTATAAATACAAAAATTCACCGGTGACTTTTCTAGACCGCTGATGGTCGAAAAATACAATATTTATTAAGAAATAGCGTATTTATCCTGTAATACAAAATTTTCTCTCGCAAGTTTGCCGTACCGCTTGCTGCCAGAAAATACAATATTTCACTTGAAATACTGTATCACCGTGTAAATATAAAAATTCATCAACAACTTCACCAAACCACTGAGGGCCGGGAATGTCAGTAGAGCCAGTAAATACACATTTCACAACATTAGAAAAGAAACAAAATTTACAATACTAGAGAAAAAAAAAACTCAAAAAAGAAAAACTCCAAGAAAAAAACTGTTAATTTCATAGCAAAAAGTCAAAGAAAAAAAAAACAAAGTCTCTCGTATATATCGAAAGGATATGGTGGCAATCAACCAATACGGAAAGAATGTTAATACATAAAATACAGGCTACAATAACTGTGCAAAAAACTAAAGCTACAAAAGTCAAAGTGGAGCACTAAATATCTATCAATTGACAAGTTCGTCTGAGTTTCATGCAGCGTTTACCTCGTCTTGCTTCAAATGATGAAAATATTTTAATTCGTCTGACTTTCCGGCCATGGTCCGGAGTGGCCGCCAACACCCCGCCGAAGGAAAGGTCCTCTAACGACACAACCCATCGCCCACCGGACTATGTTTATCTTTGCAGTATTGGTAGCTACGCTCTTGTCTGTCGCTTTTCTCATTCAGATCTGGAACCACACCGCTGCGCGCCGCCGATGTCTTGCCTCAAATTACTACTCACAGCTGACTTCAATCGACTTAGAAGCCAGCAGCAAGCAATACCTTGGAGATCATCACCTAATTCCGCTACCGTTGACAACGAAAACGTCGCACTTTTCTAGATCGTGATCGCGAACACGACTCTGCCGGCAAATGGCTCTGCAATCATAGATCTCCTCGTCGGGTGTTTGTCAAAATGTCACTTTCGGATGCTTCAACCTCGGTGGCGGTGATGGCGGACACCGACGAGCGAGCTTTGTTGCCCAGCATAGGGAAAGAAAGAAGGGAGAAAAAGGGGGTGAGAGAATCGAATGGAAGAGAGACTAATGTCACGTCCTTTACCTAGAGGATGGACTTTTTGTATGTTTCCCACGAATCGTGGAGAGTCCACACATCAAGCATGCAGTACTTGTCACGTCCCAAAAGAGCTCTTGTTGAGAGGTGGGCAGCCCATGATATAAGTACTGTTTTTTGGTCCTCTACCTAGCCGATGTGAGACTTTTTGTACGTTACACTAAGGACCCCTTTATTTTGTAAACTCTTTATATTTTTTTGTACTCAAATTTATATTTGAGTATTAAGAATTCTTTAAATATATGTTTATTTCTCTTAAAATTTAAATAATTTAAGTATAAAAAATTTAAGTTTTTAGAGTTTTGACTCCTCTTTAAACTTTTAATACTCCGATAACTCTGCTACAGTAAAAACTAAAATTCTTTCCTGTATTTGAGAAAAAAATCATAACTTCTTCATTTGTTATCTAATTGAGATGATTTTTTTCATTGTATTTCTAGTTAAGAGATGAATAAATTAAGATCTATATTGTATCTTTTTTAGGATAATTAACATTAAGATTTTATTAGATTTGTTGATAAATTAAAAACTATTTTCACTAACTCCCCAAACATAAATTCTAATTTTATTTCATACTCAGATTAAAATTTAAATACACATTTAAACATCAATTTAAATAACAACTCAAATTATTAACTCAGATCCTAACTCAAATCACACTAATTTAAATCAAATCATTAATTTGAATCTATTTACTAAACGGATCCTAAAAAAAGAATTCCAATTTTAAGGGACTGTTTTGGGCTTTTATTTATTTTAAAACACTAATTTTTTGATTTGCTATTTATTAGAGTTTTTTAAAAGTTCTGTCATTATTTACTAATAAAATAGCAAAATAAAGAATTCTGATCTGTACCGTAAAATGGTCAAAGAAGGAACTAAGTAGGCCCAAAACAGGCTAAAGATAGAACAAGCCCGACCCCTCCAACACCCTCAACTCAGCAACACCTTCTCTCTCTCTCTCTCTCTACGTCTCTCTCTTCACGGTGGAATCTTATAAGTGATGTAATTCTGCTTTCGCCTTTGTTTCCCTATTCATTATCGATAAAAGGGAAAACCTGCAACAAAAGAAGAACTTGAGACCAACATTTTCAATTGTCAAGTTTCCTTTTTTTTCCTTTTTTATTTTCTTGTTTTTGTTATTAAAAGTAAGAAAAACAGTTTCTGTTGGCAAGTTTTAGCCTAATTAGGTTAGTTTTTCCCGAGAAAGATGGATCATCATCAGCTCAACCCTAGCTCATCATCAGCAAGAACTGACAGGAAAACAGTAGAGAGAAACAGGAGAAATCAAATGAAGGTCCTTTGCTCCCAGCTCAATTCCCTCGTAACCCATCAAAGCTCTAAGGTCATTATCACTCTCTCTCTCCTCTTTTTCTCTCTACGACATATGTGTCAGGCACAATGATGATTATTTTTATTTGTTATTTTAGGAAGTGGCATCACTGCCAGATCAGCTAGATGAGGCTGCAACCTACATAAAGAAGCTACAAGTGAGCTTGGAGAAGATGAAGGAGAAGAAAAGCAGCTTAATGGGAATTCATGAAAAGAGCAGTACTAGTAATAATAATAATAGAGTTTTTGGCATGGCGAGCGTTAAAACGCCTCAAATTGAGGTTCATGAGAAAGGGTCGGCTTTGGAAGTGGTTCTCATAACTGGGTTGGATTGTCAGTCCATGTTCAAAGAAACCATTCGCTTGCTTCATGAAGAAGGAGCTGACATTTTCAATGCCAGCTTCACCGTTGTCAACGAAGATACAGTTTTCCACGCTATACATTGTGAAGTAAGTTGGCAATATTTATAAAATTTTGATTCTGTTCCATTCCTTTCGAAGGTTGAACCACAGTTCAAATCTTTTTACTAAACGGGAGTGCCTAGTTAGTATGTGATTGGGGAATGTGAGTTGATTAATGAATTTGTTTTATTTTATTTTATTTTTTGGTGTTGATAGGTTCGAGAGTTTGGTCCGAGTCCAGGAGCTGCAAGGATAGCTGCGAGGCTAAAGAAGTTTGTGGATGAAGCAAATGAATCTCGAAGATCATGAGCATATATGGTATAATGATGAGTATGATCGCTATCGCTTGTTATGTTAAAGGAAAAGTGGCATCATGTGGAACTAAGTTTGTCTTTCTATTTTTTAATTGTCTTTCTATTTTGTAAGTCTTTTTAGTAAGGACTATATGGATTAAGCTAGTCCATAAGTTTTAATTTACTGATTTGAAAGCGTTTCTTGTGTTGCCAAAAATATTGGTACTATATATTGATTAATGAAGCTAGCTAGCTTTAGTAGAGCTATTTTTTACCAAGTGTGTGCATTAGAAATACAGCACAACAATTGCTTTAATTTCCCCTGAAATCAGTTGTTTCTTCTCTTCATGTCAAACACACACACGTGTGTGTGTGTGTGTATTCAGCTTCGAACAAATAGAGTCTAAATGGAAATCTTGACGGGGAACTTGAAAAACAAATTGAATCTATGAAAAACAAGATTCCCTACTTGATCAGAAAGGAAAGTTGCTTGTAATCAACAACTTGTAAGGAGTACGAAAGTGGTAGCATTAATATTAGTTAGGATGATGTATGATTTGTTCCAAGGTAGTGCTTCTTCCTTCTCTTTAATTTATTAAAAAAAAGGAATATGATATGACTTGGTTATGAAAGATAACATACATCTTCCAGTTTCGTGCGTGTGTTAGATACATTTATATATATATATATATATGTATGTATGTATGTATGTATGTATGTATGTATCTATTTGCAAGAGCAAGTGGAAGTATGTCTCCTTGTCTAATGTCATGGCCGTTTGCAGTCGAAATGGATGTCTAGGATTTCTGAACTATAGGATTCAATTAAGTGACATTGGATTTCTGAATTTGTTGATTCAATGTGACTTGCATGACTAGTCAATGGTGTGATCTTAGTACCTTTCCTCACAATCACAATTTTAAGCAACATGTGTTATTGCCTGTGAAGTCAGAAAATATATACACGTGCTTCATTTTAGACATGTGCCTTGTCTTGGTAAAAAGCACTAGTACTAGTAGAGAGTCAACTTATAGTTCTGGTTATGTTGCTCTCCTGTCTGTAGATCATAAATGAAAACTCTCTTATATTTATGATTTCTTGTTTAATTAATCTTTAACTGATCACCATTATATATCCCCCTTAAATCTCTACGTTCAAACTCATATGTAACTTCGCTATGTGCATTGTAAAAAAAACGTGATTTGTTCCTCGCTTACAATTCGATGATATAGATGTATATCAAGTAAAATTAAGACATTTATGCACGATGTATGAAGTCGGAAAAATTTCATCAAATTTCAAATGCAAGTAAGAGAGAATTCATATATTATACGGCGAGACAAATAAAAAATTTCATGATTTTAGATAAACAAACTACAATTTCGTCATTTCACATATGAAATAAAAGGGTGAACAAATTTCAGATGGATTGGCCGCCCCCCTTACATTGTATGCAGCTCCGCTCCTGCCGCCCTGTAAATAAGAAAAATATGCCTGTTCTTTTATTAGCATGTGTGTGTGTTCAAGGGAGGCCACTGCAAAGTACTCACAGATGATATGCACAGCAAGAGAACGTACGGAGGCAGGCTTTAAAATTTATTAATTTTGGCGGTATGCAATATTGGCTCGGATGTATTGAACGTATTCTGAACTTACAAGCTTGTGAATGGTAATTAATTAGCCCTTACGTTCTTCTTTATTTCTGTTATAACAATTGTTGCCCTAAACGATAGGGATTAAGGCTGCCTTGCTATATATATAAATGGGTGATCCTGATGAAGACAAGAATATACACACACACACACACATGTATATGTGTGCAAGTTGTTGAAGCTGGATTATTACCAATAACTGTCTTAATGATGTTAAAGGATTTGCTTGAGAATTAGCTATTGTAATTGAAATCATGATTTCATGTCCACGAGGAGCACACTCTGAAGTTGAGGCTTCTGAAGAAGAAAGTTTTACTGCACGTGTTGAAAAAGCAAAGCAATATCTGGCATGTATTGGAAAAGTCAAGAAATTTTTTCTTTTTATAAATTATTAGAGAAATTAAAAAAAGAATGAGATTAAGAATGAGTAGGCGAAGTACTTATTAGTTGAGACTATAATAAGTTGTGTTACGTTGTTTAGAAATATTATGTTAAGATTATATTTGAAAAATTTTATAGGCAAACACTCTTATCATTTCAAAACTTGTGACATTTTTCATTAATTGATCAGAGAGTACTAACTAAAAATAGTACTACCATAGAGATATCGACTTGCTTATAAATTTCAGCTACTGAGCAGTTTTAGCTACAGTTTAAGACTTTGAGAAAACTAATAATTGTTTTCTTTCTAAGCAAAACCCTCGAGGAAATTGTGCCTAAATAAATAATAGTAAAGTGACTGCCTGATGTGATTATTCCAGCGTAGTTAGTGATACAATTCACATTCAAAAAAAAAAAAAGAAAGGGAAAAAGAAGCAATCTTGAGAAATTAGCGTCAGTCAATCAGTCAGCGGTTATTTATTTATTTAAATATTTATATCCTTATTTTCAACCAGTCCATTAATTGCTAGCCGATTAAGATATAAGGTGGTATATTCCAACAAATAGCATGCATGTTGCACATATTCAAATTTCTTTCTTTGACACGAAAGTGAAATAATAGTTGATTTTCAAGGTTAACTGATACGTACAAGATTGTAACATTAGACTTCAAACATGGCGTTTCTTAAGGGGGAAAAAACAGAAGTCAATTAATATTTGTGTAAGACTATGACATATCAGTACGATTCAAAAAAAAAAAATATTGACATATGATCAGTTACTTGTGAAAAGCAACAGCTTCAAGATCCTTCAAAACTTTAATCGTACGTATTCTGAAAATCGGTATATATGTGTGGGTGTGTGAATTGCACTGCATAAGACAACTCGCCAAACTTATCATTATTAGTGGCTTCAATTAAAGCTGGCTATATATATAAAATATCTGGGAGAATAGCTGAAACTATTTGGTTAAAACCGCATACTCTAACATATAAGAGCTTTACATTATAGTAATTTTTACTTTATATAATAATGTGGGAGAACTTTCTGCTGTTTGCGGTTGAAACAGTGTGGTTGTACCACAACCCTAAACATCCTATAGTAAGTTTCGTAATCTCAATTTAAAGTAAAATTTTTTATTATTACAATATAAAACTCTCATATATTATAATAATTTTAATAAAAAATAATTCAAACTATAATTCAAACCACACTACCCTTTAAATATTTTGGCCGCCTTGTGCTTGTTTAAATGCTCTAATTGACAGCAACAAGACGAATCTTATACTTTCCATGCGGAGAAGGATGCTAATTGAAGGTTAGTAAGACTTCTTTTTTTCTTTCCTTTTCCCCTTCTACACGTCCAGATTTGATTTGATTTTGTTTTGTTTAAAATTCACAGAGGATCCGAGAAATGAACACCGCACTAATCACTCTAACACACTTTTCGTCACATGTCAAAAACATGACTGATGAAGCTTTTATTAAAGCAAAGGCTGCAGTTCCACACATGGCTGTCTCAAGTTTTGTTGATTATTTTGTTTAACAACCAGGTTCCACGTACGTATATGCTTCCAAACACACACACACACACATACATATCGTATGGGCCAGTTTACATTGTTATGTCGTTGAAAAGAGAGAAATTTACAGCCACATTTTTTAGTCATTAATGTTTTCATGCGAGAAAAAAAAAAAACAAAAATTATGCCACAATTTTTTACTGCCATAAATTTTCCTATATCTCTCTTTCTTTTTCCCCCTTCTCCCAAAAATCTCTTGACTAACCCTTTTAAAAAAATTCTCGATATCGTTACCCTTCTTCATTGCTGACTTCTTTGCCGAATAAATCATACTCGAATTTCGAGGGCTAGACTGTTACAATTGTTCTCGCCCCTCGTAGGTCTCCGTCTCTCTATCTCATTCTCTCTTTCTAGTTTCACTCTCCTATTCTCAATGACCGAGATCTGTGACGAGTGGAGGTAGATCAAAGCCATGTCAGTGTTGGAAGATGAATTGAAGCTGTGCCTGGCCTAGGAGGTGGATCAAAGATGGCAACAGTTCAGGGAGGGAGATCGAAAGTTGTGACTATTCTTGGAAAGAGATTGAAGCTCTAAGGATGATTTTGGTGAAGCCATTTTTTAGAGTTTGGTGACCTAAATTCAATTTGGCCCGACTTGAAAAGCTCACGGTGCAACAAATTGTGGTGAAAAATAAAAGTGAGATTTTTCATGAAATCTGTAGTGGTAGCGGAGGGATCGGGCCGATAGGTCCGATCCCGTAGCCCACCATTGATCTCGTCGAGAGTGCGAGGGTGGAGCTCCCGTTGTACGGACCTGTGTTGTTGGGTCATTTAGTTTATGTTTTTCGGCCCTTAGGGTTTTGCCTATGCCTATATGTATGATGTATTGCGTTAGGGCTTCATGATTAACGAATTTTAAGCCTCACTAGCGCTTCCACTATAATATTTTCGAGTTTAGTGATTTTCTTCTCCTCTGCCCGTAGTTTTTTCCCGTTTTAGGTTTTCACATAAATTTCCTCTGTGTTTTTGTTCTTTGTTTCTATCGCATTAATTTTGCAACACCGTTGATGACTCATTATAGATCGTCAGATTCTGAAATTGGTGGGCTAGGTGGTACAAGTTGACATGTGGCAATGGAGGTGTAATGGCCAGCAGTGGAGTGTAGAGATTAGTTCTTTTATTTGCTATTTAGTTTTTGTGTCTTTTGAATGTGTGTTGTATTTTTTTTTTTTTTTTGGTTTTGTTGGGATAGTGGATGCTGATAACGTCGCCATTGCCACAGACAAGTCGGCGGTTGCAAGGAAAAAGAGAGAAACAAAGAGGTGAGAGAAAAAGGTAGAAAAATGTTTTACTAAAACCCAAAAAATGTCTTAGCGGGACATGCAGACATGTCTTGATGAAACATGTAAAAAATGTCCAGGAAAGGCACCTAAAAATATGCCAGAGAGAACAGTAAATATTGTTCCTCCGGGACATGTAGAAATGTGCTAGTGAGACATGTTGGAAGTTTTGGAAATGTCCCACCGGGACATATTGAAATGTCCTAGTGGGATATGTGGGAGGGTTTTGGGGATGTCCTATCAAACATGTGGAAAGTCCCAGCGGGACAAGAGGTGAGAAGGAATATCTCGCATAGACCTATGGAAATATCCCAGAAGGACATGTGGGAGGTTTTTGAAATGTTTTGTCGTGACATGTGGAAATGTCCTAGCATGACATGTGGAACTAATAATCCATTTTGTGACATAAAAACTTTTCATGTTTTGCGGCATTAATAGAAATTGAGTCTACAAAAGTGGCATTTATGTAAATTCCCCTTGAAAATATTTATTTTAATAGAATTCTTTTTTTCAAAATTGTAATGAAAGTCAAAAGCAGAATTTTAAAAGTTAACTACATGTTAAATTGTTGTGGGAGATATATAAATGACTAAAACAAACATACTTTAGTAGACATATTTTTAGTTTTAGTTTTTATTTCTATTTATAAGCTCAAGATTGATAATATATTTTGACACAAAAAACTAAAAAACTATAGTTATAATTATAGTATTTAAAATATGTCTAAATTTAAGTTACTTTTATTCAAAAGGAAAAATTTAAGCACCTATGTTAAAATTAAATAATATAAAAAATGAAAGTAAATTTTTACTTATATCACTTCTCTTTCAAACTTGCAACAATTTATCTTTTAAACTGTCCATTTCTCATCAAACTCGTTGTATTATTGTCCCTTGAAGTAATATTTTTCCCCAACGTCCATCCCATTTTTTCATTTGCTTATTTTAAATATTTTCATATTAAAAATGATGAGTAAAACTTAGTATAGTACATATATACTCACGATTTGTAATGTTTTTTTAAAAAATACTCTTCAGTTGTTAAGATTGAGAGTTGTATTCTATTATTAAGGATATTATAATAAATTTGCGCAGTAGTGCAAAAGCAACTCTTGACATGCGGCAGCTTTTAAAATTTATTGGCAAGAGCGCACTTTACCAAACATCTTGAGTTATCTAATAGACGTATCTTGAAAATTAATTCTAAACGTCAGGCTTTATACGGAGTTTAATGATTAAGGTTGCTTAATTTTATATTTTCTATAATAAGAGCGTTCTACGTTCTAAATCTCAGTTTCGTTGATCCGACAAAGATCAAGATGTGTTCTGAAGTTTCATATTCGATTTTCAACCTACCAGTAAACATCCTTACCTTTTCACTAATTATAGTAATAGGCCACAAAACTTGTAATTGATGTATTTTTAAAAGAATATCTATCATATATCGTGAAATGCTATAGAAAATTCTGTTTAAAATATATATATATATATATTCATATATATTTTCTGTAATTTTTACTGATATTTTTCATTCATCTTGAGATTTTATTCTGAGTCCCCTTATTGTTGCAAACCTAACAAATTAATGATGAAATAAGACATCGACATATGATCAGTTACTCGTGAAAAGCAACAGCTCCAAGATCAGAATTAATCCATCAAAACTTTAATTATGTAACCTAAAAATCATGATATATATATATATATATATGTGTGTGTGTGTGTGTGTGTGTGTGTAAGTGTGTGTGTCTGTGTGTGTGTGAATTGCACTGCATAAGAAAACTCGCCAACCTTATCATTATTAATGACTTCAATTACAGCTGGCGATTTATATGTGTAATGTTTGAAAAAAAAAATAGTTGAAGCTATGTTGTTAATTAGAACCGTGCATTATAGTGTGTGAAAGGTTTATGTTGTAGTAATCTTTTACTTTACACTAGAACATGGGAGAGTTTTATACTGTTTGTGGTTAAAATTGTATGGTTGCAACTAGTCCACAACCTCAAACACCCTAATAGTGAGTTTGACAATATCAGTTTCAATTAAAACTTTTAGTTGTTATAATGAAAAACTCTCACATACTGTAATGTTTGTAACCGAAATTGATTCAAACTACGCTTTTCAAACAACCTATAAATATACGGCAACTTGTGGTGCAAGTCTTTAGATGCTCTAATTGAGCAAAAAGAAGAAATTTATACTTTCGAGTCAATGAGACTTCTTTTTTTCTTCCCTTTTTTTTTGTCAGTATTTCACGAAGGATCTGAGAAATTAGCACCACACTAATCACATTATACACTGTTCGTCACATTTTCAAAACATGACTGGCGAAGCTAGCTTTTATTAAAGCAAAGGCTGCTATTAACTTAGAAAAAAAAAAAAAAAAAAAACCTAAGGCTGCAGTCATGTACATGGCTGTCTCAAGTTTTGTTGATTATGCTGTACAACAACATGAATGCATCGACACACGCACAAACGTATATATATCGTACGGGCCAGTTTACGTTGTTAAGTCCCCGAAAATATATGTTATAATTGTGTCATTAGTCAAAATTTATGGTGGTCAAGGTAGGCGGTTTTTTTTTTTTTTGAAAATTGTAATGAATATCAAAGACAGAATTTCAAATGTTTAATAGACTATAGGTTGAATTATTGTGGGAGATGTATGGCTAAAACAGACATACTTTTTACACATATATAATTTTAGTTTTAGTTTTTGTTTGTAATAAATAAGGTCAACATTTGTAGTATATTTTAATACAAAAACTAAAGATATAATTTTAATTTTAGTATGTAAAATATGTCTAAGATTTAAGTTAATTTTAATCAAGGGAAAAAATTTATACACCTACGTTCAAATTAAATAACATAAAAGACTGAAAGTAAATTTTTAATTATATCATACGTCTAACAAATTTGCAACAACTTATCTTTCATACTATCCATTTCTCATTAAACTTATTGTCCTATTATCCCTTAAACGATCTATTTTGTGTGATTATCGACTATTAATAATAGGATATTCTTCCCCAATATTAATCTCATTTTGTCCATTTGTTAATTTTAAATATTGTAATAATTATTAAAAAAAATTGAGTAATTTTTTAGTATAGTACATTGATTTGTAATTTTTAAAAAATACTTTTAGTAGTTAAGATTGAGAGTATTATTAAGGATATTATAATCAATTTGAGCAATGCCAACAGAAGCAGTAATGCAAAAGCAACTCTTTACATCCAACAATTTTTAGAATTAATTTTTGGACAAAAACAAGCTTTACCAAACATCATGACCTGCTATAGATGTATTTTTTTAAAAAAAATCAATCACATATCGCGAAATGATATAGAAAATTTTGCTTAAAATATATATATATATATATATATATTGTAACGCCCCCCTTCTGGACGTCACAGATGTCGTTACATTCATTCTTTAAAACATTAATTGAAGCAAACTATTGTAATTAATAACATGCATTTGAAATCATAGTTTGGAAAAGCATTCCCAGGATCTTAATATACATTTTTTTTATATAAATACAAAAATACAATTTATGAGAAATTATAATTTTACTTAATTATAACAATTCGCTTTTCCATGAACATTCTGTAAATAGTTTGCTAATATCATTAAAAATTAAATTGACCTTTGAAAACAAAACAAAATAAAATTCTTTGAGCACGGCTCGGCCGGCAGGCCGAACTTTTAACTTCGGCAGGCCGTCCGAGGCCTTGCAGAATGGGTTTTTTTAAAAACCACAAGATCGGCAGGCCGATGCTTGGCAACCGGCAGGCCGATTGGAAATCTTCGGCAGTCCGACCAGTATGGTCGGCAGGCCGAACTTTTAAAAAAAAAAATTTTGATAACAAGTTTTAAAGCTTTAAATGCGGAAGAAAAATTTATAAAAATACAGTAAACAAACATTCGCAAAATTTATAAAAATTATACTTAAATTATAAAACATATCCTTAAAGTTATAAACATAATTAAAATTGAAAATCATAGCTTATTCCCTTAACATCTCTTTCTTTGGCATTCTTCCATTTGCAACCATCTTCCTTAGCTCACACGCCTGTCATTGTCCTCCGCCTACTCCATAACTTTCTTACCCTTATCTGCAACATGATGAAAAACTTGAATAAGCTAATGCTTAGTAAGTACATTGTAATTCTCA
>CAMOHE010050147.1:0-27625 GCA_946598075.1 Artocarpus hirsutus
ACTCGTAAATCTTTCTCCAGGTGCAATAACATATTTAATGGCATGAACATTGGCCCCCCTTGTTATGAGCCAGTTGCTAGGTATTTTTGTCTTTCTTTTCTTCTTCCTTTTTTCCCCCCAATTGTAGTACCCCATATTTCTTTTCATGTTACTCTTTTTTTCTTTTTCTTTTTATTTGTAGCAGGCCGACAACCAATCCTGGTGATTTAATGCCAGGGCATAATCGGCCTAATGCACCACATCCCGTGCATTATTTCTCTTCAACTTCACAACAGCAAGCACTTCCATTAGTGGTAAACCAGGAACCTCCACTGTTGTCACAGATGCCTGTACAACAGAAGCAGAATTCAGAAGCAAGTTCTCAATCATTTCAAGTAGTAGTCCCGGATATTCAGAAACCGTCCCATTTGATACAACCGCCAAAGCAAATATTAGAGCAGCAGCAATGTTCGCAGGCAAGCGGACAGCCGGTATTGCAAATAATCTATGTGTATATGCTATCACTGAAAAACATTTAAAAAAAAGGAATTCTATCTGTATGCCATTCATTTTACATGAGGATGCTACCTTAACTATGGTGCAGATGCCATTTAAAGGGATTTATATGACATATTTTCACACCTCATTTCTCGGACATTCTTTTATATTTGTCTTTTGTAACATTACCAATTTTATGATGGTGTTGGTTAACGTGATGTTTTTTGCAGCCTCTGCCAAGTGGAAGCGGTCCTCAGGCAGTTGCTTGCAATTCTACAACGTCTACACCTTCAGTAAATACTCAAATACCAGAATTTCCAGAATGTGATTGGAGTGAGCGTACCTGTCCTGATGGATATAAATATTACTATAATTGTGTCACTTGTGAAAGCATGGTACTTTTGTTGTCTCACTCTATTCTTGTATTTTTGGTAAGAGCGTATAAGGACTAACGAGTTAAATGATCTGCAGTGGGAAAAGCCCAAGGAGTTTTCTTTGCTTGTGGAACAAGTAAAGAAGCAGGTAAAAGAACAAAATCCTTGCCACCAGCTCCAGTCTTATTCACCCGTTCTCTCCACCCAGCAACCTGCTCAACCACAAGAAATCCAAAATCAGACTCATGTTCTTGATCAGAAACTTCAACTCGAAAAACCTTCCTTGTCTGCACCGGTGTGTTTTTATTTTTTACTAGTCTTTCTTTTTTGCAAACTTTCTTGTTGATTGCACTATGAATGAGGCGTCTGCAGAATTTTTTTTTCCCCTCTTTCAAACCTTATGCTCATTCTTATGAACATAAGCTATTGTTTGGTTCTTCACTAGAAACATTGTTTACACATATTACATAGACAGGCATCAAGTCTCCGCGGAAGGATATTTGTTTGCAAAAAAAAAACGGTCTTTGACATTTTCTAGAGAAAAATGTTCGTGTACTGTATTGGATATGTTAATATTTGCTGTCCTCCCAAGTTGGCCATTGGTAACCAACCGTGATACTAATAGCCCGTTCGGTTTATAGGTTTGAACTTAAAATTTGAACAGAATTTCTTTTTTTTTTAGAGCACTCTGACAAAAATGTTTGAACTTTAAATTGTGGTTCAAACCCGCAAAACAAACAAGCACTAAATGATTTAGGAACTCTTGTATTGGGTTTCATTTTCAAAATGACTTTTATGAAGCTAGTATTTGCTTCATTTTAGTTAATGTAATTCTGTAGGAACTGGATCACGTGGAAGTGCAGTGAGAAAAAGGTCCTCCTGTTTCAGAATTGATGTTCTGAAGCTATGAGGTAACTGTAACAGGTATCATTGATCTAGGTCCTCCTCAGTCTTTTTACGAGTGCGGTACGAGGGTCTTTTGTCCCCCAGCTGATCACCAATCTTAGTCCTCGGGAACTCCAGAACATTATCTTAGCTGGCCGTTTACATTGCCCGCAAACAATTTGTTGCTAGAGTAATTTTATCCTTTCAGATTTTTGCGTTCATTTTGTTGTCTCTTTTTTACCCTTCTTTCAATTAGACTGTTGGATTGTATGGCTTTTGGCTCTTTTTCTTTCTTTCTTTCTTTTTTTTTTCTTTTTTTTTTTTTTTTTTTTTAATGTATGATCATTGTACGATGAATGTAATCAATGTGTGTGTGGTCTATGCTGGTACGTTAACTTTTGATGTATCTCTGCATATATACAGATACATATATATATATATATATATATATATATATATGTACATGCTCACACATCATATAACGCACATCTTCCCCCTTTTTTTGGCTTCTACCATGCTCATAATGGATATTAAGAGAAACTGCACATTTTATGCTTTTTTTTTTAATTCCACCTAGTTCTTGAATCAGAGACAAGCAATTGGGCTGCAACCAATATTGAACCATGGAGGAAGCTTAAACACGCACCATATCCAGGTGGAAAATTATGGCCTTTACTATAACATATGCAAATTTGCTTTTTGTTTTTGCGTAAGAACAATATGCAACCTACCTATTATATAAGCTTCTTTACAATAACTTTGCTAAGTTGCCTACAACAAGTTTGTTATCTCAACAAAGACGTGTACATGGCTACTTGCCGCATGCTTGGATCATATAGGCCATTTGAAAGTGCGGTTCAAACAATCACTTACAAAAGCTATAGTTTAAAACTCTCACATGTTACAATATAAAGCTCTCGCATGTCGTAGTTTTTAAACCAAAATTGTTGGTTACTGTTGGTTCCAATTGTTCTTCTAAACGGTCTAATATCCAGTTTAGGTCAAATTAGGGCATTGTTATGCATCATTGGTATGTGTTGAGAAAAAGAGAACTATCACGTAGTAAGAGTGAAAGAATTGGAGTCTCACAAAGTTATGTCTCAATGTTAGTGTATAGCTACATATGTGACAATTACATCCCCCAACAATGGTGATAAATGATATTTTTAGGGTAAAATTGGGTTTGACATGATGCTATGTTGTATTTTGTTTGAGGGATTTTGATTTGATGGGCAACATCAATGGGGAGACACCGGTCTCAGCTAACATGAAGAACGCTTATTAAATTAAAATGATCAATTCTCAAGCTTTCATGTCTTCTGCTTTGTGAGCTTTATGAGGTTATACCCGTTATGATTGTTTAACAATTATTGCTTTACTAACCAACCCATCCTTTTGGAGGTTACGCTTATTTTGGCTTAAAATTATAGCCATCATTATGCCAAACGGATGAGCTGATTGGTTCTAATAAAGTGAAATCATGTGATTTGGAGGTAAAGAAAAACGGTCCTCTGGACGTTAAACATGCCTTTTAAGCTTAAATTGCCCCTACCACTCTTTTGCACGAAAATAATAATAATAAAAAACTTGATTTTACTTTTTATTCTTGAGTGATAGTAGTTGTTTCACTTTGATTTCAAAACTTTCAACTCATACATTAATAGTTCTCAAACTTTCTAAATGTTTCTAGTTTCTCTATAATATATCGTTACAAAAACTAAAGAATTTCATCATGTAAAGCGCATGTAATTTGTTAATAAAAAGTATTCTAGTAAAATTGTTTTTAAGTAGTTTGATTAGCAGCTGTTTAAAAAGGCTACTGACTTACCCTTGCCCTTTTCATTTGAAACAAGTGTAGCTAGCTCTTGACCTTGTTTTTTATATAGAAGAAAATAAAATTGTTTTTTATAAGCCCTGTTGAGTTACCCTAACCAGTAATTTCAACTAACATGCCTTGGTGAGGCATTTTAGTTGGAATTATATTTGTTCCCTGGGCAAAAGATCGATCCCCAGACCAGATGCTCCTAGTGTTGGCAATTTCACACGGCCACCGAACATGCTAATTGGTGTAAAACAAAAAAAAAAAAAGCTTTTGAGCCATAGAAATAGAACCTAGGGTTCCCATGTCGCTATCAAAATCTTATTGGGTCATTATTCACTATATGCAGTTTTCACTCTCTATGCTATTCCTATGACTTTGAATGTGAAGCGTCGGTGACTTGTTGGTTTTCGTTGGCATATATAGTCCCCAACCACACCCATATTCAATGAACCAAATCCACGAGTGAATCCAATGCTATAGACGGAAATTAAAAGACATGTTTATTTTACCCTTATGCTTTAATGTGAGTCGGCAGGCAGAGATTCCAAGTTTTTTTTCTTTTTCCATTTATTATTTTTTAAGAACCTTTATATAGCAATTAGTAAATCTGTTTGAATTGAAAAAATTGGTTCAAATACGGAGAGCTTTATACTATTATTTTTTTTTAAAAAAAAACTTTATATTGTAATATATAATAGCTTTTTATTGTCAATGCTTTGAATTTTTTTAATTTATCTATTATTTTCTAAAAATCTTTATATGAAATTCAATAAATCTGTTTAAACTGAAAAAATCGGTTTAAAAATTATAGCATGTAAAAGTCTTATATTATTATTATTATTTAACTTTATATTATAATATATAAAAGCTTTACATTGTTATTGGTACAAATACGTATTTGCGCTTATCTCGTAGGCCTTAGCATACTTAGAGCAATTTTTGGCACAACGCAATTAATTCTCTCGCCACAAATCCTCAAAGTCGCAGCCCCTAGTTTCTCTGGAATTGTTCTTTCGTACCCTTTTATTGGATTGCCCAGAAGGAGAGAAAATTTGAATAAAAAGAGGGTCCTATATTAATTGCGTGACAAAAAAAACTCCAACCCTCAAAATCATGACTTCAGTCCTCTCAATGAAATCAATGCACACCCCTCGTACAACAAAAACAAAGACGTAGGACAAAAATGAGGGGTCAGAAGAATTTAATAAAAGACTCCATTTACTATAGTACTACTTCTATTATTTTCTTTACTTTACATACCCCCAAAACTAACCTCCTCTGGTTCTACTATACCCTCCCATCCCTCTAAAAGGAAAAAACAAAAGTAATCAATAAACTTGCCACTTTTTCCGGTCAATCAATTTAAAAAAAAAAAAAATGCCAAAGGAGCAATCATATTTGGGTATGAAAAACAAGTTGATTCTTTGAAAGAAATTGAAAGAAAATTTCAAGACCATGAACCGGCTCAGCTTGAAAATTACATACCAGTATTGATTGGGGTGGGGGGGATTTGTAGTATAAAGTACCTACTACCGTCTTCACCTCTCCTCTAAAAAAATAAAAAAAAGAGTAGTAACCTAAAAATTACATAATAGCTAGCAATATTTGACCTTCTGGTTCTTGTTTTTCTTTTTCTCTACTTTTGCTTGAGCATATGGGAGGGGACAATGTCTTGAAGAAGGCCATGGTCCGTCATAAGCAAATTAGAAGGTCCTGTAGGGGTGCAAAAGCGTCGACTGATCTCATGATGAAGAAAAGCCGCATTTGGAATCGAATCGTAACCGAAATTGTTATTTGAATTGGGCAATATTGATGATAAGGCATGATCACCAAAATGTTGTTGTGGTTGATGATGTTGGAGGGACTGATAGCGGGGTGGTAGGGATATTGTTGTTCTTGGAAACGGCATGGCAAAAGTACTGGCCGCGGCCGGTGGCAGCGGAGCGCCACAGTGATTCAGTTGACGAGAAGTGAGTGGACTCGGATGAGTGTGTTGGCCCTCATAAGTGGTCACCACCACACTTGGGTCACTGAAGGATCTCTCCACTCGCTTCTTCACATTACATGATGCACTAGTGCAACGATAGTAACTCCTACATATATACACATACATAACAACATCTTATATTGACAAGATCATGTATTGTAATATATATTGTGGGAAAATAGAAATTAAGCACATAAGAAAAAAAAGTGTAACATTCTCATCAGTTATGAACTTGTCAAGCCAAACATATTTTCACAAATCCATGATAAAAGAAAGAAATGGAAGAGATTAGAAAGGTCATGTATTTGTAACTATATATATGATATATATGTTTATATATATACCTGGGAAAAGCGCTGTTCTTAACAGCTTTTTGGCCGTACTTTCTCCATCTGTAGCCATCTTCGAGATGATCGACCTCGCTCTTGGTCATGAACGCGAATCTCGGCTCTCTCTGTCTCTTCTGATTTTTCTTCTTCGCTTTCAACCTTCTCATCCACAGAGAGAGATACATTAACAAAACTAAAGTCACCAAATCGTCAGCGACATATTCAACAACAATAAACAAATCCCATTTCACAAAAGCCCCAATGTTGAAATTCCCAATTGCTGAATCGGTTTTCACACCTACTTATAATATGGTTCTTTTAGTATACGTAGAACCCAAAAAAGAGGTCAAAAAATAGAAACTAAAGAAAAAAAATAAATTTATCTCGATCTATTCTGAACTGGGTCTGTCTCAAACCATAAGTTAATTAAATGCAAGAAATTAAGAAAGATTAATAAATAGCTTACTGTTTCTTGGTCTTCTCATGTGCTTCTCCTTCTGCTTCTCCTTCTTCATCTGCTTCTTCTCCTTCATCTTCAATATCTTGGTCTTGGTCTGCAGTTTTAGTCTCACGCTGATGATCATCATTGAGGGCTTCACTTGACGCCGACGAAACCGATGAAGTGTTGGGCGTAGCCGGCTGATTGTTATTATTGTTATTATTCAAGGCCTCCTTAGTAGTGGTCTCTTTAGTACTAGTCAGATTTGAAGCCACTAAAGAAGATGAATGATGAAGTGGAAAATCAAACAAAGGAGGAATATTACTAAAATCTTGAACACCCATAGGCTCCATAAACCCTAGAGAGCCCTTTTCTCCTTCAAACAGCAAGTCAAACGTACTACTGCCTGAGCTGATTAATGGATAAGTGTTTAAAGTAAGAAGATCAGAAAATGAGAATGGTGTAGTATTTTCCATCTTGATCTTCTTCTCCATAGCTCCTCAGTATCTAGTACTGCAAATTGTTCATTAACGTCTCAAGCACTTGAAGAGGGAGAGAGAGAGAGAGAGAGAGAGAGATGGAAGTGGGGTCTGTTTTACAGAGAGAACGAGAGAGTAAGTAGGGTAAGACTGGTCTAGTCTACAAAAGGGAGCGAGAGAGAGAGAGAGAGGGAGAGAGAGAGAGAGGTTTGATAGAAAATGAGGTCTAGGGGGACGGTGGTGAGAGGATAATTGACTATAGAGGTTGTGGACATCAAAGATTGACTGGCAATTGTAGGTCAAGGTTTTGTACGGACTCAACCAAAAGCCGGTTAGAGCTTTGCAAAAATTGAATGCATGCAATAATACTATTGAAGTGGTTTTACTTTTTTGTGGTTTTTCCAAGTTCCGACGAGGTGGTCGACGCCACGGTTTCATACGTATTAGTTTTGAGTCTTGACTATAATCTAGTATTTATTGTTTGTATTTGAGTTTAAAAAAAAAACAAAAAACAAATACAAGAAAAGTATGAGCAGTTCTTTACTTATTAGAAGTGTGAACGGGGTTGCCTTACACGTGAGCTTCTTACGGCTGGGGCGGCAAAGAATCTTCTTTGTATATGAATCCTCCAAAGGTAATTTCTTTTTTTCTTTTTTCTTTTCCTTTTCCTTTTTTTTTCTTTTATAATTTGCTTTCGGAAATTTTGTGCATATTTCTTTTATCAGCCTACCTCTCATCTTTGCTTGTTTTCTTTATTGCCTTTCTACATTACTTTAGGACCTCTTGAATACCCTTTATCTGGCTAAATTGTCCTCACTCAATACATGACACTCTCTCTCTCTCTCTCTCTCTCTCTCTCTCTCTCATAAACACATGATCACACACACAGGAAAAAAAAATAAAAGGAACAAAGTAAAGGGAATGTCTTTGTCATGCTGATGGTGTGATGATGTTATGTTTGTGTCATTTAATCAAGGAAACTAAAAATGAAGTAGATAATATATTAATATGAAGATAGATGAGAAGATTCAATACTCTTCAAAGAAAAAAAAAAAAAGTCCCCTCTATAGCTCTCCCTGTCTAGTATGCAAACTCCTTTTGACTGCTCCAACATGTGATAAGAGTGGGAATGTTACCAGAAAAACACATGTATATAGTAGGGCATCCGATCATATCAATTATATACATATATATATATATATATGTATATATTCCCACGAATAAATATGAAGTGGAAAAAGATAAATATAACTTGGGTGCATGTATTCTAACGTCTTCTATTACAACGAATTTGGTACATCAGTATATAAACGTAAGCATGTACTACTAGGAGAATATATATATATATATATATATATATAATTAAGGACCTAAAATAGAATTATGAATATACTGTATGTGTATTATCTTTAAGGTGTGAAATGACATTTGGAAAAAATGCTCCATGCGTCTGATATGTAGTCGGTGACTCCGTGGGTAATAGCTAGCTTTTTCTCTCGCGGCCAAGATATTTGAAAAATATGATGTAGATCCCAAGGACAAAAAAGAAATTATAAGAAACAATAAGAGATGATCGGAAAGAGATAAAGAGGAACATGTTAGTTTTCTTTCTCTCTTGGCCGCTTCTCCTATGTTGAAAACTGTTTATGGAAAGGTTCACACAAGTATTCATACATAGAGATATACACACACACGTGTGGCGTACGCATGAGGCGCCAAGATCACACGCTGACATAATTTCCGTGTACCTTTTTTTTTTTTGAACTCAATTTCCGTGTACCTTTGCATGCTTCAATTATGTTGTTCCTAACTTTTCTGTATCCAAATATTTAGATGGTTTATTAATCATCTCTGAGAATCATATAATTTTGGGTAAAGTTCTCAAGATCTCTTCGAGGTAAAGACTAAAGCCACGGCTTTTCTATCATCAAAATCTCAGGCGTCCTATTCCTACATGGGGTTTCCTATATTAGAGCGAATAAATGATTGGTTCGGGGGGTTTTTGTCTTTTTTCGTAGGGTTAAAAAAACAGGTGTTGTGGATATTTGAATCATCGTATTCTTGTTAATTATATAATTTTAATGTGAATTTCACATCATGTTTTTAGTATTATGTTCGTTAAGATACCCAATCAGATCAAATCTGCAACCTTTTAAAGCTCCATATCACCCCAAACTCTAGTGCGATTGTCTAAAATGGTGTTGAGTTACAAGTTAAGCTTCATTTTGGAGAATCAATTAGAACATAAGTTTTAGGTTTAAGAATTGTAACGTGTGAGAATTTTATACTGTAATAACCTTTTGTTTTTTTACTATAACTATTGATAATATTATATTGTTTACAGATATAACTGATGTTTCAAACATCCTATAAAACCATGCAATACCATAAGATTCTCTCCAATTTTTTAAGTGATCACTTGAAGATGATACATATTACAAATCAAACTAAATTATTTGAGTTCGACCCATGACGTATTGATTAAAGTAATCTCCAAAACCCCTTCTTAGCTCATTATACGTGTACATCTTTGGTATAAATCAACGCCAATTATAATATACAGTTTCATAAAATAATTAGGTTGTTCACCAATATGAAGAGACAAGCCACTTTTTGGGGTACACAAGGACACATTAACATTAAGGCTTGTCCACAAAATTCAAAACCAAGATTGCTTCAATCCACGTTATCTCCATTTTCATGAAACCTACTTAAGCCCACGGTTCCAAATGTTCTCATGTCTCACCCAACCATTTCCGAACCGTTTGGTAGGTTAGCTTTCACAATCACACATGTGGACCCCTTCTTTGATTGCCCCTTCCGTGAGTCCCTTGATCAAACAACACCATCACCGTCCACGTTTTTGGAACCTGCGGCATGTTGTTGCTGTAGCTGCATCAGATCCATGTGTAAATTCCATCACGGCGTGAAACATAAAACTGTGCAATATTTGATCAAAAAGCATATAAACGAATCCATTGACTACTATTGTGTCTATATATCTAAGGTAGCATTTTTGCTCAACAAGCTTATCAATTCAAAAAATGCTTAGCAAAAGTTTATCTATCACTAATCACATTAATAATTTAATCACTACATACATAGTAGTATGTGAATTTTGAGTTATTTGTTATTATCATTAATTAAGATAAATATACTAGTACTCAGTTGAACTATCGATTCCTATTTTTGTTTTTAGCATCCAATATATTTTTAACGATATTTTAAGTAGAATATAGGTATTATATACAATGGGTAAAATGACTCCATTTGATCTTTATGTAAGATCTAAATTACTGTAAGGAAAAGGCTTTAAACGCGGTTTGGAATATTCTAGGGTTTGGCTTAATGGTACACGGTTTCAAGATATGGTATTATATATGATATGTGCATATTTCTTTTTGTATCATTGTTAGTGGAACATTAAAAATAATATTTTAAATCCTGGTCCAATATTATATGGCGATATTGTAAGATTGCCTAATGGTACAATATGATATTAAATATGAAAAAAAATATTTAAAGTGACTGTTTGACTAATGTTGCTTCTTGGATACGTTTGGGAGCTCTCAAAAAGAGACAAAAACAGCACGAAATTAATTAAAAGTTATTTTGTTTTGTTGCGAAAAGTCTCCTTCTCTTATCAGCCCAAAGCCACAGACCCAAAGCCGAATATTTGACCATTGTCACGAGTCTATGCCATTTGTCCCGAAATTATCTTTGTATTTTTTTATTCTTAATTTTAAATTATTGTGCAAATTTTTTTTTATATAAATTTTCGAATACATTTTTTTTAATCGTACTAGAAATTATTTTTGCTTGTCAGAAAACCAACATGCAACGTGCACGATTCTTCTACTAACATAACAATACAACGCAAGCCACAATGTCCCGCTCATCCTCACAAATCATAGCTAGCATTGTTTGTTGTTTTTTTATTTTTAGAAACATTAGGCACCGTTTAGTAATGTTTTCAATTGAGTGAAAATAGTTTTGTTTTGAAAAATGAAAAATTTTTAAAGAATTATATTGAGAGTGTTTTTAAAATTTTTGTCTCAAAAAACGTATACAAAAATTTTGAAAAATTCTCAAAATAATATCAAACGGAGGCTTTAGTTTCTAATCAAGAAATGTTATAAAAAAAAAAAAAAAAGTGTGGTGAGGGGGCGCTTAAATTACTTGGGGTGTTTATTAGTGTGGTTTCTATATCTTTGTGACACACACAAATGCGGTTCAATATTTACCTTTGGACTGATGATTATCGGCCTCTTTAATTTTTTTTTTTTTTTTAACTTGAGAGCAGGAGATTTGAATTTTACATCTTATCTTGGAGCTAAGTATGCAGGTTAAGCCTGCCACCGATTAACGTTGATTAGCTGAAAATATCATGAGTTTGGCAGTAACTTCTCGTAACTTAATCACAACAAGAAGAGCATGTGAAGCCAATCAATGGACAAGACAATTTCCTATCCTCCACTACTTGGCTATCTCTCATAATTTTTCTTATTTATTTGATCTCTTTTTCCCATTATATATTATGGATATTAAACCATAGAAAGAGAAAGTAATCATGATATTCCTAATCTAGTAGATTTATGTTGCTAACAACCCTCCATTATTGCCGGGTCGTAAGCCAAGAATTCCTATACCTGTTTCTCTTGGGTTTATATATATATATATATATATATATATATATATATATATATATTCGTTGTTGATTTCTTAACCCCACCTACTTTTTATTTTATAAAAGAGTCTCACCCCACATGAAACCGTGAACTTATCCCAGTTATCTTCAAACAATAAATATAAATAATGAATCTCCAAAGGTCATTATACTTTATACTCTCTCTCTCTCAATTCTCAAAGAAACCTTCTAGAAGTTTGACAAATATAATTCAAAGATTTTGAGATAGCTCTTTCTACATGACCCGTGAGGCGATCCCATTTACTTTTGGTTGATACTCTTTTTTGGGAGTCATCAGTGAGAACCCAACAAATTGCAAGTTGCGACTTTTTTTGTTGCAGGGATATTAAGACCTCACATGGAAAAGTCAAAAGTTTTTTTTTTTCTTTCTTTTTGAGAGAGAGGTTATGAGAATATGTAAGTTAACAAGAGGTATTTTATGAATTGGGTTCATGAAAGGGAAAAGTCAAATAGAATGCGACAATTAATGGGTCCAAATTTGTATGCCTTTGATATTGAAGATATGTTAATAGAGAGAGAAAGCAATCATAACATTAATTATACTTTTCTTCTTTCTTCTTCAGTTCTTTTTTTTTTTTTCTTCTTTTCTGAATTATATATGTGAGAGAGATTTCGGTTTTTCTGATGAGATTCTACTAATTTCGTCCAATTGTAATTTCCTTATTAAATGAAAAATCAGGTTATCGCCAATGCGATGCTTGAACTGGGACACCTCATAAACGAAAGGACGTAGCATTTGCCATCAAGAGGTACGCTAGAATGTCTAGTAATGTTAATTATAAAAGTTAATCACTATTTTAAACCTTAATAAAAGCTCAACAATTCCCAGAAAAAAAAAATCATAAATCTGAATTATAACGTTTGTCGATTTGTTTGTTTGTTAGGGGAATTAGCTGGCCCTTATGTTTTGTGTCATATTTAGAACGATTTTCTTATATTAATAGCTTGTTTCAGAAATCGTTGAATTTCCCTTAAAAAAAATCATTGAATTTGTCGATACTCCTTACAAAGTACACAAAAATGAAACCTTAAGAATTAACTTTGAACGTTTCTAGTTAATCCTATAAATTAAAACCTCGCGACTTACAAAATAATAAATTTTGGTCCAAAATATATACTACATATAAAACTAAATCCCACTGCTTCGTGAGTAGCAGGTTTTAAGTCTATGAAAAAAAAAGATCTTTCATTAACTTTGATGCTTTAGCATATATATTTTCGCCTTCCCCACCAGGAGAGAGAGTTGCTGTTTGTGCGTCATTCTGTTTCAAATATGCCTATATGCCTATTAATGCTGACTCAAACGGCTGAAAACTTTGTACTTGGTCGGTGCAGACACCTCTATTCTACATATCAATTTAGAAAATTTCAGTGACAACCCAAGCTGTCGGCCATCTTTCACATTTTGGCCATAAGGGGAATAAGACATATGGTCAATTAATTCATCACATTTTTGAAACTTTTTTTTTTTTAAGAAACACATGCATTTTAGAAACTTTGCAGTTCATGTTATAGAAGAAAACCATGTTTTTATTCATAATATTATTATTCATGTTATTTTTCATCTCAAATATTAATATTACTGTATGTTGTTCGGTGTGCTAACTAATTAACCCCCGCAATTTAATCATTATTTTTCAATGTAATTGACCTTGTTGATGTAGTCAGGAAAACGGAAAAACAATAGATAATTACTCAGTGTCTATGTTTTTTTATAATTTTTAGGTATCTTTTGGTACGAACAAATTTGTATTGGAAAGGTCCCAAAATTTTCTATCAATATTACAGAGAAAATATAAGAGAGCCCCGCTATCTCGCAGGTTCGAGTCTCAAGGGTAGGAGTGAAACCCTATAATCTCCCCGCAAAAAAGGTTCAAAAAAAAATTAATGGGGTAATGAAGTTTGTTGATGGAATGCTTTGCAATAGTCTCCGTGATAGGGTTTCTGTCTCCTTTTTTTTTTTTTTTTTTTTTCTTTTAAAGAAATCTTATCTACTTGTCAGGACAAACACGTTGCTTGGAGAGACGGACCTACCAGACTTTTTTTTTCTTTGCATCCCAATAACATTTCATATTAATACCGATTAAGTGAACCTCAATTATCTTTCATACTACAAAAATATCCTACCGAAAAAATTAAAAAAAAATTGGCTTAAACATTTTGTTAGCGGTGAATTAGAGTTTAGATTTTAACAAATTATTTTATTTTAGAAAATCAAAGTCTAATTTTTTTTAAAAGAAAATCAGAGCCTAAGACTTCAAATATAGTACTGCATTTTAATTATATGGCCATAGCCCTTGCAGGCCCAAAATCCTTTTGGTGGTTTGGATTTCATCTACAACAAGCTCTGAAACCGTCATTAAACAAAGCATCCCATATGGGTCGGGTAGAGGTTTTACCTGATTAACGTGTGACTGAAATTGTGTAAGTCTAGGTCTTAATGTTATCTTGTAGTGCTTAGTGAGCACCATAATGCTTTGTATAGAGTCATAAAGGACTGATTTTTCTGCTGTCATTCTAATGTGGTAGTTTGCATTGTTTAGTTTGATGAAATTTTAAAAACACATCAAAACGTAATAAATATTTTTATATCTCACTATCAACCTACCTTCATGCATAACGTAGCGGCAAGGAGTGCCTTGCTCCATGTTATAGGCAAATGTTCGTGCTTCTGGAAAGGCCTCAACTAGTAGTTTTGTGAGTTGGTTGGATAATATATATGTTTACTTATAATTAGAGATAGAACCATACGTAGAAGAGGATGGATAGGGAAAAAAAAAAGAGTGAAACAACGTAACTGTCTTAAACAATTTATGAAAAATACTCCATAGAATTGTATAAGAAAAAAACACAACATCATATTTTAGAAAAGATCTTGAGTTTTATATTTTTCTTAATGTTTAATATCAAAAAATGGGTCTAGTCAAAGGTATCCGTATCTTTTCTTGATATAATTTTTGTCTATAAAGTCTGTGGAAGACAAAATTAAAACAATTTTTTTAAATTTAGATGATGCTGTTGTTGCTCTGTATTGTTGGCATCAGACAATTAGTAGATATTGTTGTTGTTTTGTGATCTTATTTTCCTTATCAGCATCAAAATCTTACATAACTACTCTCAATTAGTTGTTAATTGATTTGTTAATGGAGATTTTTAACCTTTTACCATCTCCCATCATATTTATGTTCTTGATGTTCTTTGATAATTGATATCCTTTACGTTAGCATAAAAAAAAAAAAAAAAAAAAAAAAAACCCTGATATCCTTCCGTATCCTACTAGTCGTCATTTCTATTATTATTGCTTATAGATGTTGCTATAGTACCATTTTTCGTTTTACGGTTTTATTGTGGAATTCAATAATGTTGTCGTTTTCAAGTCATTGGTGATTTCTATTGTCCTTTCTATATTGCAATTGACATAAGGTCGATGTTGTTTTCTCTATCTTTGCTGCTTTTTGATATCATTGTCACGTGTTATATATTGTCGTTTGTAGTGCTACTTCCAACGGTGGCTTTAACATTAACGAAGATTTTAGTCGTTTCATGACATAATTGTCGTATTTTTACCAGTATCTTGTCGTTTTCAACATTAATATCATTCAGTTTAACAGAGTTCATTGTCTTTTCAGGTTTGTCTTCTTTTTTTTTTTTTTTTTCCCCTTTTCTTTAGTACTATATCGTTTGCGGATAGTTTTCAGTCAATAGGTTGATCATTTTTATCGGTTTTAAGTTTCATGTTAGTTTATAGCTTTTGTCGTTTTATAGTTGATCAAAATTTTCGTCTTTTCAGTAATTAACTACGGTGGTTCCTTAATTGGTCGTTTCTGATACGACTTTCATTTGTGTTATCGTTTATCTTTTAGTTGCATTTTTAAATGTTGTCGTTTTTCTTCTTTAACCTGTAAAAATTCTTTCATATCTTAAGACTTAAGGTTGAAAAAATTAATAGTGTCAAAGCAGACCCAAGCCTCTATTATAAAAAATGTGGTACCGAAAATTCCTTTTCTTTCCTTTTTTTTTTTTTTAAGGACAGTTGCAAAAAACGTTATTACTTCAACATTTGCACGATGACATGATACAAAAACAACACGAGATAAACGGTTGGTTTGGATCACATGTTTATTGATTGGGCCATAAATAAGTTAGCACGAATAACACAAAAATAAACGGACTGGATTCGTGTTGACACATTTAATACATCTTAACACGTTTAATTAAACGGGCCGTAAACATATCGACACAGCACGACACGACTCGTCCGTTTATAACACATTTAAACTTAAAAATAAAAATATTTGAAATATTTGTAGTAGGTTAGTGTTAATTAGATATTGTGTTTTTGTTAATTTTTTTTATTGGGTTTTTTAAAATTTTTTTTATTTTTTTAAATTTTAGTTAATTGGGTCATAAATGTGCCATATGCATGTTGTTATCGTATCAACACGTCACGGCCTACTTAGTAATCGTGTTAATCATGTCGTGCCGTGTTACGCGTGCCATAGACGGGTCGTGTTTGTGTTTGTATTTTTGGCATGTTTATTAATTATATCGTGTTCGTGTTTGGCCTAAATGTATTGTGCTATAAACGTGCTGACACGAACACGATATGAACATGATTTTTGCCACCCCTAGTTCTTTCTACTCAAATGGAGTAGAATTATGATTAGCAATGGGGTGTGTGGTTTTCATTAGTTAGAATTTTGTCTAGGCCAGATTATAAGTGCCTTCACATGGGTGGAATAGGTTTTGGTCGATTGACTATGTCCATTGACATTTATGGAGTCTAACTTTGAGCCCCGTTGATAAGTTCTGTCATTTGTGTCGAGCAGGTTGCCCTCCTATGACTCTCGATGTCGTCATTGTCCCTATACTTTAATTGCAATCTGGTGGATTCAGTTGGTATTCAGGATCTTTCGTGTCCAATAGGCAGCTATATTGAATCTTTGTTGGTACTATGTTTTTAGTTGAATGAAGATCCAATTTCTCAAAAAAATGGAGGAGCAATGAATTTAGTCCTATCATACTGAATAGTTGCATCTATCGCTAAAAGGGTGTTTGACAAAACCAATTGTAACCAAAATTTTTTATTGCTACAGTGTAAAGTTCTCGTATGCTACAGTGATTAAAAAAAATGAGCTATAGTATAAAACTTTTATATATAATAGTTTTCAGTTCAAAAGATTTAGTTCTAACTATATGTCATAAACACCTTATAAATCTATAAATTTAAACAACATAAAATAATTTAGCACGAGAAAAAAAAAAGCCAAGTTTTTTGGAAACATTTTTTTCGAATATAATAAATTTGATATTTCAAACCAAGTTCTCTTCATCTTAGTCCAAACTGATAGAAAGAAACAGCGACCGTCTCCTCGACCGGTTTTCACAACAACTTCTGTCGTGCCACCTCATCATGCAGAACAACAGGCGTGTGCCTCCAATGAGTGACAATTCTGTTTGCAAAAGCTGGCGGTACTTCAAAGTTTTTCTCTATATCGGATGCCGTTATAGTCTTCTCGCAAAAGAGCTACGGAGCCTGCAACCGCGATAGAGGCTACGACTGCGGCTGCAGCTAGAGCTATGCAATAATAAAAGCTAATGAAAGTCACTCCTAAGAAAGTTGTACCATGCATGTTATGCCAACAAATTCAACATTGAATCATCAAGTATTACCAGTTGAAAACAACGTAAGCATGTGTCATAATAAGTGCAGAGGACAATTTACAAGTAAATCTTACCAAAAAAATAAAAAAAGAAGTGAACTTGTTAATGACAACAATTTGTATTAATCAACACACAATAGTAATTCCCTCCCATGCTTCGAAGAATAACAAATATAGTTCTAATTTCCATTTGCAATAGTTATTAGAAGAGTAAGCTTGAAGGACTTACAAAAAGGACAGAGGAAAGAAGAGTTGCATTAAAAAAACAAGCAAATCTATTAAAAAGAAAGATGCACTCAAAGAGATTGTGTTGAGTCATCAAAATAGTGCGTCTTTATTAGGAAAAAGAAACTAAAGACCAAAAGATCAACTTGGTTACAAAGAAACATGAAAAAGTAAACAGTCCGTAGAAGGTCCAAAAGCATACCCATAAGCCAAAAGCACATATATGTATTATACCCTAATTTAAATATTTTGCTATATTTGCAGTATTTTAAAATCGCTGCTAAATTTTATATCTTAAAAGATATAAAATTTTACTGACCTGATAACTTGAGTAATAATATATGGGCTTTTTTAACATTTGCGCTTCAAATCTATAAGTAAATGCAAAAGGAAAATTTTCATAAATGACATATTTTAATATTTACTTCTTATAAATACTACGTATGTTTTTTTATGGCATAACTTAACATATAATATGAATGATAGTGTAGTATAAATAAATACAACTTTTAAAAGTACATTAATTTTCTCAATGTAAAAATGCAAATTGTAATCATTCGGCCAATTTAGAGATATATAAAAATTTATCTACATTTGTACCCTCTACTCACTCAATCCTCCTCTCTCTCTTTCTCTTTCTTTCCCTTCTCTCTCTCATATGGCCCTCTATGATGCCATCACCGAGATCTCAATACGGCGTCGCACAAAGCGTTTGAAGAATCATCACGATTCTTTAGGCTTAGTAGTGAGTCGCCATCACCGTCACCTGTGATCACCACTAGATTGTATTCGAAAACGAGTACATGATGGATTTTTAAATTTTTTTGTTAAAACTTTTTTCCAAAAGAACTTGGGCATGCTATATATATAAATGAATAAAAGATTTTTTATACCTATTAGTAGATCAAAAAACTGTAGGAATTGCAACTAAAAAAATCTATCGAAAAAGCCACAACCAACTAGTCTTCCTTGCTATTCTCTTTCCAAGACCGGAATGCGGGTAGATGCACGTCATTTAATTTTTCCTCAGGTGATCTCTCCTTCTAACTAATTGAGAAAAACAAAAGCCAAAGTTCAAGATGTTAAACAATAGCTTTATGAGAGTTTTAGAATTTTCCTAGCAAAATACTTTTCTCTAAATTTTTCAAGTGATCTAAAAAATAATAGAAAATAGTTCCTTTTATATAGAGGTCAGATTAGGGTTAATCCTTATCAGATTTGGCCTCAAAATTCAAATCAGACTCAAAATCTGAGCTAAAAACACGTTCACATGTTTTGCTAAAAAACATGAGCGATCGACAACGCCTGTGTATGGCGGTCGGCCACGACGTCGTCGCCGAGTTGGTAGACGTATTTTTTAGGTTCTCAGACTTATATGATTCTCTCAATTTGAACCAATTAGATAAATCCTATCCTATTTGACCAGGGTATCCTTTATAGAGCCTTAATTTTAATTTAAATAACCCAATAGAGAAGTTATCTGATTAAAACAATCATATATAAATAATTTCATACAAATAAAATATATTTTAAATAATTCAACATGTTTATCTTGAATTAATTCATAAAATTAATTCAACCAATAAACTAACATAAATTATGAAATCCAATCAATTGAATTTTAACTAATCTAATAAATAATATAAGTTAAGAATTTGAAAGAAAAAAATGTCGTATCGTTATAGGAAATATTATAAGTTAGCAAAAGAGACTCGATAGATATATATAGATCAAGTTCCTATAATTATAAAATAACATATCTCCAACACATATATTTTGTAATTATCTACTCTAAAGCTATTCCACTAAAAGCTTAAAGCTGCACTTTTAAACTATATATAAAATTATGAAACTTTAATAAGTTTATTGTCTATGACATACCAAAATATGTAATATCCTCATAGGATATTCATAATCAGCTTAAGGATAAATTCTGTTTTACCTTCCCAATCAGTTTTATCTTATGTTCCATTATCTCACAATTGGAATACAAACTGTTTATAACCAATAACAAATAATATACCATTTGTTTATACATACACATATATATATCCAATGGTTGAGCATTTTAGTTTCCAATTACAGGATAATGCCTATAAGAAAATATCATTAACTCTATGAAAGAACTACGAATTTTATATCTATGAATAACATGTCTACGTAATCAAGAGTTGTATCTCCAACGTACGGTATACGTACCTTCATATAATTCAGGATGTCACCCTTTGGAACATTAAAAGACATAAGTCAAAAATATAGACTCATTAATTTATTTTAGGATTAAGATACAATACATATGATTGTCTAAAGTGAATTAATTTAAACAAACAGAATAGTTAATCAAATCAATTCATCTTTAATCCCGATCCATTATATGGTCACCAATGACCATACACCAATTTTTCTACTTGCAGAGTCCAACTCCAATTACCAAGACAAGTCATCTCTCGTTACAGATATAAACAACATAACAATCTTACATGAATAAAGTGTCCAACTTTATTTCCTCAATTGCAGACTTTATCATTAGACTATTAGCTTTAAGATTCATATCTTTTACATAATCTGTCTATCATATACACGATCTGCTGCTGGGTTTGTTGAATAAGAAGGAAAGTTTTTTAAAAAAATGGAAATCAAATTTTTTTTTCTAAAATGAGGCTTTTGAGGGGGTGTTTCTAGAAATGTTTTTAATTTGGGTGGGTTTAAAGTTTTATTGAAACATGTTTTCAAAACTATTTTTATTTTTCATGTTTTTGAAAATAGGAGAAATCATTTTATATATATATATATATATATATATATAAAAGAAAACATCTTAAAAACAAAACCAAAAGGGTTTCTCAAATTGACTTCACAAAGAAACAGCCCAGAATCAAATTTAAGGCCCAGAGTTTCTCTCTCTTTTTGAGGGAGTGGATTCTTGTCGTTTCTTGCTTGTGATTTGTCGCTTCCAGGGTGGTTCTCCTTGTTTCTTGCTTACAACATGTCGTTTTCAAACCATTGTCGTTTGACATTTCTCTTTGTTGTTGTTTTATCTTTAACGTCGTTTCACCTTTTAATCGAATGGATCTCCATACTCGAGAGTTAATGCACTGAACTTTTTAATGCATGGTCAATCCATGTCAATATTTATGCTTTTGCTTATTATATTTGTCCACCATTATTCACATTTATGTCTCTATATAAAACTGAGGCATATGTCATTTATTTATTCTTTCTCTTGTCATCAAGCTTGCTCAAAACTCGCAATACATTCGTAGCTTTTGTTCTGTTGTTTCCTTCTAACGGTGTGCTGTTCCAAATATACTATAAAACGTACAAATAATTCTTTTCCTTGATTTTATGATTTGTTTCACTTGAGCCATTACTTATAGTCGAGCTTTATTATCTGGACGTATTTAGGTCTATTATACTGAATAGCTTCATTAAGATTCAAGGCAAGACATAGATTTTAGTTGTTTTAACAATGTTATTGTCGTTTATACTAGTCATTTGGGAAATTCTATCGTTTATAGGATGCTTAACAAGCATGGTTATAACCAACTTTTTAGTTCAAAACACTATAGCATATGAGAGCTTTATCTGTAGTAATTTTTTTACTTTTTATTGTAGCATGTAAGAGTTTCATACTATTTTTTATCTAAAAAGTTGGTTCTAACCGAATTTGTTAAACGCCATGTTTTATGTCGTTTTCAATTTACCTTGTTGTTGGGTTTGCTATCATTGAATGGTTAGCTGAGAATATTGTTGTCTTATGATTTTGTTGTTATTTTGTATTAATGTCGTTTATAAAATAGTTGTCATTCTTCAGGTGGGTGTTGTTTGCGTTTGTTTTTTTTTTTTTTTTTTGGTTAACCTTTTCCCTGTTTTATGTGCTATTCTGTTTGTCGCCAATTCTGAGATTGCTATCTCTTATGTATTCAACGGAGATTGTTGTCTTTTTTCCATTTCATTGTCTTTTGTTTATCCCTTTCGTTTTAGTTACCACTAACGTTTGTTATCTATTTACCGGTTTTAAGATGTTGCCGTTTTCAATTCCGAAATCCCTCTAAAAGAAAAGGGAAAGAGTCGGAATATGCATCCAAGAAAGTGTAATTACCAGCATTCAAAAGTTCAAACTTGAACATTTCACTCGTGACTTGGCGAGCACTTGCGTTGCGATTTTCAATTGTCTAATATCTCATCATCGTGTTTTTTAAATAATTTTTAGGGAACAACTAGGGTATATATAACGCTAGCAGCTAGCTATTGCCTCGTGAGCTTATCTATTGTTCATTTTATTTCACTTTAATTTTGTTTCTCAAACGTGCAATGTAGAAATAGACTGCCAATCCTATACTACAGAGAGTAGGGGTGACAATTTAAGTTGTATTCCTGTCAATATTCATGTTAGGTTTAGTCAATTCACGTGTTATTCATTTAGTAAAAAATATCATTGAGATCATTATCACAACTGCTATGAATAAAATGAGTGCTATTTTACTTAATCCACTTATTTATACTTTATTTTTTAAAAATTTTCTTTTAAAAATTATTTTTCTATATTTTCAATTTAAAAATTAATAAATTGAATCAATTTTGTGTCAATCATGTCATCAGTTTGCATTGAGTTTATGTCCTGTTATCGTGTTATAAGCCGAAACACCCACCCTTATTGAGAATAATGAAATTGCATTAAAAAACTCTCAATATGGGAGTAATATCAACTTTCAGTCTCGACTAAAATTTATTTTGGAAAGGAAAAAATTTACAAAAGAAAAATCACTACGATATGCCTTTTCTTTCTGCATTATGGCAATAATAAGAATCCACAACAGAAAACCATCATTTGTTTGGTCAACTGAAATTTACTTATGGGCAGCTGATTCAAATATATACATATATATATACACACACACATGTATATAATTATAAAGGTATACATAAGATACTTTGAGGGTAATTGTTGGGTCAATTAAAGATATTCCAACACGAACTAATTCTGTAAAAAGAATTGAGATGAATAACGAGATTTCAAAAGTGGAGGCGCATCTGATGTACGCATTATACATGATATACGCATTATACATAATAAAGAGATGGATATAACATGCAAGTATGTATGAGTAATCAACTGAATTCATTCACACAATAAAATGATGATATCATCATTGGGCTGTTTACTCAAGATCTAGAAACATGAGTACATATACCATGTAGGCCACCTGAACATGGGACTTCCGTAAACAACCTTCTATATATATAATCATGGTGACTATCAATCACGATCATTATGACCAAACCATACAAAAGAAAATTACAAAAGAAAGAAAGAAAGAAAGAAAGAAATTGTAGAAGAATAAAGAAGAAAAGAATACTGCCTTTACAAAGGAGTACTTATACTACTAATATTTATCACTCCTCAGAACCTGATAATACCTTAACCATAATGTGCATGACTCTAACTCTCATTTGCAGAGACAAAATATAGTCAGCCGTCTCTCTGAACAGTCCATCCAAAGTCCCAACGGACTTGCTGCTGCGAATGAGCCTCTTCAAGGTTCTGACCCTTCTCACCACCCCATTTGCTCGCCTTCTTGAAGCTCCTAGACGTCTCCTCTTCATCAGAATACTCTTGGGCCTTTTACTGCGGATCCTGTGCACATGACTAGTGCTTCTCCTTGATACGATACGTCGTTTCAAACCTTGGTTCCACATGGAGGACCCAATAATATTTGAATTGCCCTCTTCCACGTTTCCTTGGATAATAGTACTATTGACCTTCAATTTAAGGGGTACGTCTAGAAGTGAATACTGAGAAAAACCCATGATTTCTATTAAGTAGTTTTAGTACTTTCTTCAAGAAACTTGATCAAGAAATTTGTGAAAAGTGCTATAGAACCTCAAAAGCTTGCACATATGGGGTAATGTGACGGCCTTGAAGAGGGGTTTTATATGGTATGCTTGGGAACTGGGTGGGCTACCATTAAGGATAACACAAATTAGTTTTAAAATGTGGGGACCACAACGCGCAAGTTCATGGAAGGCCTCCAAGAGAATGGGGATGAATGAATAGGATAGCGCCACGTGTACCAAAGAGTGTGATCTTATTTGCTTTGGGGCATGTTCTCCAGCTTGATGCACATGCAACCACATGATTCTTCTCCACCACCTTTCATCACCACCCATCTCATGAAAACACTCTGGATTATTCTTCCTCCCACTTTCCAAATTCAATGCATATCTATGCAATGTGTGTATATATATATATTATATATATATATGTATATTTAGTATATGGGGTGTTTCAATTTTCCTCATTCCAGCTCAATAAAACATGGCATAACAATATATATAATTCTAAGCCTTCTAGGGCGTTCATGGTGGTTAGACCCTGTTTCTAAACAGGAAACCTATATTTTAATAAAAACTGCCAGGAAATGAAGCGTTACTTGTCAATATTTATGTTAACAAAGAGCGGACAAATTAGATCTCGATGTTGGGATAAGGTAGGTTTTGCTTTCTGACATTCATGAACCCCGCATTGTCCGTTAGGAAGATGATTGTTTGTCTCACAATATTATTCGGAAATGATCATGTTCTAAGATGTTTACTTCATAATACGCCTACTCAACACACACTTCAGGGGCAATCTTACAGACAAATATGTATGCATCTTTTGTCTCTGCTGATGCTTCATATATCTATCTATGTATATATATGTGTGTGTGTGTGTGTGTGCGCGTGTTCATATATATAGTTATACGGCATTTTTAGGCTTCTGAATGACGAAATCCTATATATGTTCTGTATATTTATAATCTCTCTCTTTTTTTAGCCAACGGAATGTATATATATAGTATGCGGCATGTATTCTTCACGCATTTTAAAGTAATCGTGAATAACTTGTGTAGCATATTGTCCTCTGTCAAATTATCATATAGCATCTAAAGAAAAATTCCTTGCAGTGGCTAGTAAAATATTCTACTTTCTTTTTGTTTTCTGTTTTTTTCCCCTTAACTACATATATATAAAGTAGCTGTACTAAACTTCATCTCTAACAAGTGACAGCTTCTCTGTCTCTGACGTTGAAATTATATAATCCTCACTCTGTGTGTATGTATACACACACACACACACACACACACACATATATTGAGGTTTTATATTCTTCTTTGCTGGTAATGCTCTTCTCAAAATTAGGACCAAAGCCGAGCCCACAGCTCCCTCAAGAGCCACATACTAAACTAGAACATGCAAGCACATGCATATTTGATATATGGCATTAGATCGAATGGTTCTAAATATGACACGTTGGCAAAATTTTATAAGAATTTATGATCTTATATATAAATACGCACGCATGCCTTGAATCAATATTGGATCCCAACAATGGTGGGCTCCTGCTTGTGGACATTGTGTTAATATTAGAATAAATTATGTAGGACAGATTGCTGGATGTAAGTTCTATATCGTCAATATATATCCATTGGTTATAATACTTTAAATACATTTACGAATAAAATATTCATTGAATTTGTAAATTAATTAGCTTAGAAAACAAACAAATTAACGCTATGACGGCTGTGTCACATGGAACATCTCTAACGTCCTATAATTTAAGCAACGCACTTCATTATCGGATATATATAAAAATATGTATATGTATAACGTCCTATAATTTAAGCAACGCACTTCATTATCGGATATATATAAAAATATGTATATGTATATGTATAAATATTTGCTTTGCGAGCTTTAGTTTATAGGATGCCTTATTGTGCGTTATAAACGTCTATCATGTCTATCATATTCCTTGCCCTTGAGGAATTAAAAAATATATATGAGAGAGAGAAATGAATTGTGAGTATATATAAGATTAATGTATATAAAAATAAGAATGTATTGGTATATCATTTACCAAGGAGTTAGATCGGCAATAAGAAGACTGCTTTCAAGTTTCTTGAATCATTTAGAGCGCTACAAGAAACCAAATTAACCAATTAAGTACTCACTAGCTACTTCGATGGCAACAAAAATTGGAAATGGAAGTAGATCAGCCTCTTGCATATCAAGACAATTAACTTTGTATGGTTGCATACATAGCCTAATACGTAACCATCCTCGACTCCACCAAAAAGTGAAGGGCTCCAATCCCTACCCAAGTTCATTCCTAGGCCATATGATTAAAGTATAAAGGAACAATAACAAATGTAACATGGCTGCAGGATAACTTGCCATTGAATTCATATATTTCACTCCACTTTAAGGTTTGGGGCTTATATCTCCTATCCCAAATACATTCTTGAAAACATAAAGTCAAAAGATGTATTTCCAAAAAAAAAAAAAAAAATAGAGGGGTTTCCGCTATTATCCCAAGTACAAGGTTACCACTTCCAACAAAAAAAAAGAAAAAAGAATGGGATAAAGATTTAGAATACTTGTAGAAGAATAAAATATCATAAATTACCCATAGGTAACATATAATATATAAGCAATTAAATTATATATAGTGTAAAATGCTACAATATCACACCCTGGTGGACAAGAGAGATCAACTTCTCGCGTCACAACGTTTGATTATTTACTCGGAATTAAAGAAAGGAACCATGCTTCCCCATGTGCTTTGAAAGATTTACGTTCAATAATTTCCTGTCCTAACTAATTCCTAATAATTGTATCATTATCAATATTAATCTATCAAACAAAGTTTTGGTTCAGTCATTGTGCACGGTACTTTGGGAACCAAAGGGGCAAGTTGACGATGGTGGCTTCCTACATGGCTCATAAATATCTTTCTATCATTCACACATTTTCATGCATGATGATCTGTTCACATGGTTTTTTCTTTTCTCTGGAAGACTAGTGATTATAACATACACGTGCGTGGCAGTACTTATTGAAGTGTATGTTTGTAAAGATATTGGATCAAAGGAACACCTTTTTGGACTGAATTGAATTCTTTCTATATATGAAAAACCTTGCAGTACATTACAGTAAAATACCTTCCTTACTCACTAATAAATTTGTGAGCCAATACATTGTTGCCACATGTTCTAACTAACTAACTACCGAACTAATAGATTGTTACTACTCTGTTTAATTTGTTATATTAACACCCCCCTCAAACTTAGAGCGGTTAAAGAAACTACTCTAAGTTTGTCTCTCATAACACCAAACTTCGAGCTAGAGGTGGCTTTAGTGAGTATATCTGCAATTTGATCTATGGAAGGTACATTCTGAACCTTTATTTGTTTTTGTAACACTTTTTCTCATACAAAATATAGGTCTATCTCTATGTGTTTAGCTCTGGCATGGAGTACAAGATTGGCTGCTACAAGGACTATGCTCAGATTATCACACCAAACAATTGGTGTCAGTGAACTCTTAAAACCAATTTCAGTTAGCAGTGTTTGAATTCAAGTAATCTCTGCAATAACCCCAGCTAGACTTTGATATTCAGCTTCTGTAGATGACCTACTTACTGTGTGTTGCTTCTTAAAGTGCCATAAGACAAGATTAGGACCCAAGTAGACACAAAAACTAGAAGTAGACTTTTGATCCTGTAAGTTTGAGGCCCAGTTAGCATCACAGTATGCCACAATGTGCAAGTCAGATTCTGCTGCTTTTTGAAAGTGTAAGCCATAGTCAATAGTACTAGCCAAATACCTCAAAATTCATTTAACAGCCTTCCAATGGCTTTGTAAGGGTGTGTGCATGAATTGGCACACTTTATTTACACTATAAGCAATCTCAGGTCTTGTGACTGTAACATATTGTAAAGCTCCCACTACACTCCTATACAACTGTGTATTGTCAGTAGCATCACTCCCTAAGTTTACTAGCTTTTCACCAGTGGTCATTGGAGCAACAACACTTCTAGCATTCTGCTTTTTGGTTTTACATAACAAATGTAACGCTCATAAGTGGGGGTTAACAGTTTTTATTAAATAAAATAAAGATTAGAAAATAAATACAAATCGTCAAAGTAATTTGTCCGGGACTTAAATAAAAACTCTTAAATTAAAATAAAGACATAAACAATTAAATAAACCACAGTTTAATGTAGCATCTTAAATTTTAATAATAAACAACTGTTATCATCATCATTTCAACCCTCAACAAATCTTAATACAGTCACAGAAAATAACAATCGATGCTTACATTATCATGAAGATCATTCGTTGCATTCAAAGCAATCTCAACGTAATATAGCTACATAGCTTCTCCAACTATTTTTCTTGTAGCCACCTCA
>CAMOHE010050147.1:34017-56882 GCA_946598075.1 Artocarpus hirsutus
AGTTTTTGGAAGCGTGAATTCTGATTGAAACAATTTTATGTTTTGCCCCAGTTGATTGTTATGTCATTCTGTTTATTATTGAATTTGATTCGATGATTTATATGATAAAATAGATCATAGATGAGAATGGTATAGAAATGCAATGAACAAGAAAAAGAAACGATTTTTTTTTATTGATTGGATTTTTTTTTTTTTTGGGTTAAAGTCATGCTTGCGGATTGGGATCTGTATAGGCATGTGGTAGAATTTTTTTTTTTTTTAAATTCATTTCAGGCTTAATATTAGAATAGGATTCGAATTATTGTTGAAATTGAAAGCAATATATAAAATTTATACTTTCAACGATGTTATACGGGTAACCTTTTTTGATTTTGCAATTTTTTTCCCCTTCTTTTTGTTGCTACACTTCTACACAGATGGTTTGTGATCATGATAGGATTATAGGAAACGTAAGTGTATTATTTTCAGACTTTTTATTTTTATTTTTTGCTTAAAGATGAGTGAAATTAGACCACATAGAAATTTCAAAGCAGGGTTCCAATCTAAGGTACAGACTAACAAAAAAAAGAGATCAGATAAGCCTAGCCCATTTTGTAACTTTGTGAACCAAAAAAGTAGAAATGATGAGCTTACAATTGTGCAAAGTGCGCTAGTCTTTATCTTTGTTGAGCTTACTTTCTGGTTTGAACCAAAACAAGTGTTTATAAAACCCCCTTTCTGTCACTTTATGTTCTTCTTTCTTTGGAAGTGTTATTTTATTTTATTTTTTTTCCAAGCATTTGGAATATCCCTTAAAGACTTTTGTCATTGTTAAGTAAGAAATGCAATCATCTGCAAGAAAAAAAGATGTTTCTTATTGTGGAATTGTACGAAACTTGTGGCTGCACTTTGGTTGTTCCTCTTCAGGTTTCCTTGTTCCAAATGCTGAAGAAGCCGATGTGACACAAGCACAGACCTATTGAAGGAAGTCTCTATGTGCTTATTATAATGGAACCAATAAAGAATCTCTGTGAATTTTGATGCGCTCAAATGTGAAGGTGAAGCCAAAAATTTGTGACTTTCTCTGATGTGTATTTTTGTAGGGGGAATGTGTACCACGCATTATAGAAGTTAGAACACCCAAAGCCCAAGGCAATGCCAGTGAGCCATCTTTGTGGAAGGGTTGTTTTTATTTCTATACTTGCATTTTGAGGTTATGTAAATATTATAGCTTGTATTTTGAATTTTAACACTATCATATATTTGCATTATAAATTCATGTTAAATTCTTATTTTTTTAAGGTCAAAATTTTATTTTGACTCTATCAAATATTTAAATATCCTTCACATTTTGAAAATTTCAGTTTTTCCTCAAACTTTTTTTTATGTACTTTTCAGTTTTTCATTTTGTAAAATACTTATATATATATTATCACATTTTGAAAATTTCAGTTTTTTCTCAAATTTTTTTGGTGTATTTTTCAGTTTTCCTTTAAGAGTGTTTAGGCTTTTTTAGTTAAAACTAAACTTTGACCTGAAAAAGATAAGAATTTAACATGAATTTAAAATATAAAAGTATAAAATTGTTAAAAAGTTTAAAATATAAGGTATGAATTTTTGCTAACCTTAAAATGTAGGATATAAAAATGAAAACATCCATTTGTGGGCTAAAGAACATGCTTTTTCCCTCTTTTTTTTTTTTGGGAAAATTGCAGTCAAACGAACCTGTTTCAATAAGTAACTTATTGAAGTAAATAGCACGTAAAAAATTTGTTTCCCGAGTTAAATTAGCCTTTTTGTTTGCAGGGAATAAAAATGAACGGTTGGATTTTATTGAACAGTTAGTAAAAAAGCGGGATTTTGTTGGATTTACACTGTAATTAAATTTGATTAATTTATGACGGTTTGGTAAATTAATTTATTGTATTTATTTGTCCATAATTAATTTTAGCAACTTAGGATTTAGGTGGTGTTTCATTTTCATGTTCTCTTGTTATCCTTTTTACTATTTATTCGATATATCATTAAACTTAATAATTTAAACATATAAATAGAACTTAAATATTAAAAGTAATTAAACAAGTTATCTATGTGTCAAAATTTAATTGATAATGGCCAGAAAATGAGACAGCAGATTCTAAGACCAAAGTTGGTAAATCCGGTCCCATAACTCCAAATTTAACAAATTAATCATCAATGTTTGTATAATACTTGCTAATTTTTTATGTGGATAATTTTAGTTTATAAATCAAAGAGTCATTTATTACAAAATATAATAAATGCGCTAATCACTATAAAGTGTAATAGATATACAACTTACTAGATTATAAATTTAAAAGGAGACTGTCTTAGCATAACTTCTCTTTCGTTTTTTCTCTATTATGAGTGATTCAAATGTCTACCTGGTTTAGATAGATTTTTCTACTTGAAGAAATGACGCAATGATCGTTGAGTAGGATTTTTGCATATATATCCGATTAGTTGCATAGAAAGTTTTTCCATGTTTTTTTCCCTTTCATGTAAACCTGTTTCATGCTCGTTGGTTATTTATGCTTCAATAATTTTATGATTCCAGGAAAATCAATTCGGAACAAGAAACTGAATCACAGTGTTAAAATACATGTTACGAGATCTTTAGAATTTTTTTTTTTACACTTTTAGCCACCAGGAAGTTATTTTTCGTCCCTTAAAAATTTAAAATGTCTGAATGCCCCATAATAGCTATTTTGGTTTAATAAAAAAAATAACAACAAAAAGCAGGACAATCCTGTCTGGTTTGTTAAATTTTTTGTGGAGTCCTCTAGTATTGAAGAGAAAATCTCAACTCAACGAAATAGGACACACAAATTAAGGCTTTTAAGTAGCGTACTCAGAGAGTTTTTCAAATCCCTTGTGATGTTTGTTAAATGTCAATCTAATTTGTGGCCTTAGTTATTCACAAATCTGCAAACTCAATGATAGAGAGTGTGTTTGAAGAATAAGAAATGAATTTCAAGAAAAAATAAAATCTCTAAAATCTTATTGACGTGTTTATAAATAATTTATTGGATGAAAATCATATTATATTGAATATTTTGCTAAAAGAAAAGAAAAGGACTCGGAATAAAATATGCCTGATTATAAAATTTTCTTTGTGTTAAATGGTAAGAGACATTTTAGGTAAATAGGTTCGTATGAAAGATAAGTTAATAATTTCCCTTATAAAGGGACTTAATTCCTTGTTTTTAGATCGGATCCACCTCATTGAATAAACGCAATCAAGATTTATTTAGTAGGTGTTTGGAAAGGTGGTAAGAATTAGTGGTGGGAACCACTTTTACTGTTGTACGTGAGAGTTTTATACTATAATAATTTTTTTTAATTGTTACTGTAGCATGTGAGAACTTTTTACTGTTTATAACTGAGTTTGTGGTGAGAACTGAGTGATGGGAACCATTGCCAAACACCCCCTTATTAATTTATTTATTATTATTATTATTATTTTTGTTAACGCTTAATTTAAAAGTATGGAAACCAGAGGAAAACAAGCACTTCCAATATGACGTGAAATTGGAGAACGACATGAAATCGCAGAACGACAAAAATATGAAACGACTTGAACTTCAAAAACCTCCCGATCCGAAGCGACAATAACGCAAAATCGACATTAGAACAATAACTGAGAGACGAAAACATAAAAACGACTGGAACTGAAACGGCAATAATAAAAACATCAAGAAACCCAAAAAACGACACGAAAAGGAAAACTGGTAACTACTACTGAAAACCAACATGAACCAGAACCGTAAATGAAAGAAAACATGTGACATGAAAGTGGAAAAGGACAAACCGGGAGACGACATCAACTCGGAATACTGCATGAAATTGGAAAAAAATAGAAATCCAAGGGACGAGAACTTAAAAACGACATGAATTGTAGCGTTGTAACTGCAGAACTACATGAAACGTAACAGAAGTAGCTGAAAACCGAAGAAATTGAGAAACGGGCATTAATGATTCACTAAACGAAATTATTCCAAATGACAAAAAAATTGAAACAAGAAATTGCAAAACGACATTTGACGATCCTACGACACCAACTTGAAAACAACAACTGCAAAATCGAGATGTTGAAAATACAAGAACTACAAATAATAATAATCGGAAAGTACAACGATAATATTAAAATGAGAATCTGGAAAAACGGACGACACGAAGAAAAGGTAATTAAAGTACGAAACAAAGATAAGCTAAAAATGACATAATCTGAAACTAATGACATGAAATGAAAATACTACAAATGGACGGTGATCTTAACATATTAAACATTAAGGGCATGTTTGACGCATTGTATTATATTGTATTGTGTTAGCATTATATTATATATAGAAAGAAAATACAATATAATACAATACAATACGGTATGCGAAACAAGCCCTAAAGAAGAAAATAAAAGAAAAGAAGAAAATTTAAGGTGATTCAACAAATAAAGTAAAGATTTCTTTAATTTTTCTCCATCTAAGATTGTTCTCAAGTTCTATTCTTGGCAGCTCGAATACAAAGTGTGTTTGACAGTGCAATCAAAACGAATTTATTGTATCATGTGAGAGCTTTACACTATAGCTTATTTTTGCTTTATATTATAGTATATAAGAGTTTTATATTATAATAATTGAAACTATATAATGAGAACAACATTATCAAACAAAGCCAAAAAGTTCTTGGTCGACTAATGGGTTCAGCGATTTGGATAGTAGTTTGCATCATTGTATGAAGCTGGATCAATTTTTTGAGTAAAATTAGGCTAGATCTTATCTTCCTATTAGTGACTCCTGAACAGGGATGGAAGATGAGGTGACTCGAAATTCCCCTTTTTTATATTTAACAAACAAAAAGTAGGTAATGAAAATATAATACGAAAACACACACGCAAATGATAATAATAATAACACACGAAAACAACATACGACAACAGCCGACTAGAATACTAGAAAAACGAATAAAATTTCAAAGTTTCCAATCCAACAACATAAGGTATATCTACAGCCATAAACAAATAAATAAAAGGAAAAGAATATGCGGAAATGATGCTTTTAAATGCTTTCAGATTCTTACGAAATTCTTTCAAAAATCGTTAAAAAAAAAAACATTTTACCAAACGTCATTTTTCAGATTTGTATAACGCACTATTTTCCCCCTGCTTGGAAGTTTTCACTGAGCTTGATCATGCGTTTCAAACCAAAAACAGTTTTACAGACGGTTATTTGACTTAATTTAGTTATCTCCCCAAGCGTCTTTATTCATGCTTAAAGAGAAACAGATGTCTCCATATTAAATTTTGTTTTAGTTTATAATGTTCTGGCTCAAAATCCAAGATCCATATCTAGCTATATAATCGGTCAAACAACGAATCATATTTGTCTGCTAAAACAAAAAACAAAAAGCAAAAAATCCTTACAAGAGATGATCATGACTCGAAATGCACATGCATGTGATCTTAGTTAATTTCAAGCATGCATCGTAAATGAAAACACGATCACAACATGCATGGATGGCAAAACGTGTGTCAAATCCTCAAAAAGATATCTTCATAGTAGTCAAGATTAAGGAAAAAGACGTATTATTGATTATTCCTCAAAAAGGGAAACTATGTATAAGTCAAAGTCGTTGGTTGTATTGGATTGGTTAAAATAGTTAGTTAGTCACCCCGACAGTTGTTTGTCAATCGGGCCTCACTTTTGGTAGTAAAAACACCTGTCCAATACTTTCTTTGCATGTGTGATGTGTGATGTGTGATGTATGAGTAGTTAATTAAGTTGGTGGGAATATAATATAGTTTTTTATTTTTAATTTACTTTGGAATTTAGGCAGATCCAATACTGTGGCACTTATGGTATTGGGCCGACCAAAAAGCTACTAGATAACGCTCATACAAAAAAAATGCATAAACGCGTCTTCACCAAACAAATCACCCCTCACTTTCTTTTGTTTCATTTTCTCATTGGATTTCTTTTATCTTAGACTGTGTTTGTTAAGAAAGAGAGATTTTTTTATTAAAAAAATCATTTCTTTGTTCAATGCTTTTTTAACTTACTTTCTTTTTTTTAATATCCTATGGAGGATAATTAATTTCAGTCTTTTTCCTAATCTACTTATAGAATAAATGTGAACCTTAAAATTTATTTACTGATTTTTCTACCTTCATTTCTCTTCTTTTTTTTTTTTTTCTTATACCAAATAAATCCTAGAACATGTTAAAAATTTAGTTTTCCGTTTGGATAATTAAACCAACTTTTTGTTTGTTTCCTAGAAGAATTGACACGGGGCGCAGAGCCGGACATGGAGCAGTGCACATAGCTAGCTTTATCCAATTTCTTGACTTTGTACATACACTGTCCAACAGTGTTGCCGCACAGGCGTATACTTCTTGATGTGAAATAAACTTTCATTAATTTATAGATATATCTCATTATTTTTCTCAAGTTCTCTAGAACACAATATCTGATATTATGTCTTCCCTGTCACGGAATCGGTGTTGACTGATATATATATATATATATATATATATGTGTGTGTGTGTGTGTAATATATATATATATATACAGACACAATATCTGATAGTAATAGTAATAAATGTTGTGATTATGTAAAGATGATGTAGAAATTAGTTCAGATATTGTCGGTGTCCCTAGCTTTTTTTTTTTGACTTTGAATTTTGAAGTGTAAGTATGTGATATGTATAAAGCTCCTAAAATATCCACGTCAGACAGATCGGATCCACGTGCATGCTTTATGCTGTAACAGCTGGCAAGAAGCCTGGTTCAATTTTGAATTGAAAATATAACATCTAACTCCTTTTCTTTTTTTTTTAAGAAAATAACTCTTATGATTGAAAGATGAGTTAAATTGTTGTTTCGTATTGGAGAAGCTATAATCGTTGAATGTTTGGGAGCAGCCGGAAACACTTTTATGAATATCTATTTTAAAACTTTCCATTCAAATATATTATATACATGGGGCGTCTGTTGACGCTCCCATTTTATTTTTTATATTTTTTTAATAAAATTGCTTATTGTTATGTAATCTATTAATAAAATTACTTTAAGGATAAAAATATTTTAAAAAAATACTCATCGTACATCTATTTTAAAAATAAATTACTGTGCTTTATTTTTCTTAAAAGAATATAGGTGGATTTTGACATAAGAGCCTTCCTAGAAAAAAGCAAGTAGTTTCTTTTTTCTTCAAAATTCTTATTTTTTTTCAATTTCTTTTAATCGTTAAACCCCCATTGAAACCAAAATTCTTGTTTATTTGTTTCAAACAAAGAAACTGAAGAAAGATGCAGAGAAAAGAAACCACTAATAAATTTTTTTTACTGGTGTATACAACTTAATTCCCACAAGTAATGGTGCATATCTTAAATTTTTTGCAGAAAAATTCATAACGGTCTATCCGAATTGGTTGGTTGGGTTGGTGAATGGCAAAAGAAAAAAGGAAAAAAAAACTATTTGGGTATAAGGATTGTATTGGTATTTTAAAAGATGTGTAATAAGTAAAACGGTGTGGTTTAAAAGGGATGTGTGAAAATAAAATGAGGGATATCAATATACGCCTCCGATAGGCCTGTCGTGCTTGATTTGGGTGCTTCTTCTCCTAGACTTTGTGTTCAGAATGGCTCTTAAGCTTTTGTTATTTCTTTTTCCTTTCTCTCTTTTTTTTGGGTCTGGTTGACCCCGTTCTCCCACCAAAAAAAAAAACTTGGGATAGCTGAAGAAATAATTTTCTTCCCGTGATTCAAGGATTGTATTGACCATAAAATTCGTTATAATACATACACATTTTATTCTGATGTTTTTCCCCTTTTAACAAATTCAGATTGTTTTTTATTTTTTCTTTTTTTACATACTAGTTGCTCGGAATTCCAGCCGGTGTTTCTCTTTTAATCCACCCTCCTCATGAAACGTGATTTTCTTTTCCTTTTTATAAGCCTGTGTATATATATATATACTTTTCTTTTCTTTGAGCTTTCTTTTTCTTTTTTCTTTTTTCTTTTTTCTCTTTCCTGACTTTTTTCCGAGATACATAAACACACAATGAAGAAAGAAAGAAGGTAATTATATCATTGTGTCACTGTTCCCTCAAACATTCACCGTTTTTTCATCATCAACTAAAGAGATTTCCTTAACATTCAGTGTCAAAGAAGTAACTCACATAATTTAATATAATCACTTTACTTTAACATAAGTAACCAATCAGAATCTTTGGTGGCTGCTTTAGAGAGTAAAAGTTGCCATAAAAGCACATATATAGCAGAAATTTCTCCTATAATTAGGAGATCGTGGCGTTTGCCATGGCCCCATCCACGAAAATCCCTTTTTTTCCTTGGTGCTTAAGATATCATCTTCCTGTGAAAATTTGAACTGTTGGTTGCTAATTAAAGATAGCTATTGTAGACATTGGATGTACCATCAAATATGAAAAGCGTTAATTTAGTTTATTATATTCTTATTAACGAATTTAGGCCCTCAAATTGCAGTTATTTGGATCTGTTAGTTTCAAAAAATTCAAATTGCACAGAATATGATTAGCTAATTGAAATCAAACGGAATAGAAAAATGCTGGAAAAATAAAAGATAACGCACACAAGATTTATAGTAGTTTACTCTGTTACAAAAGTTACGTCCACTGTTTTTCACTATCATAAGAATTCTGAGTACAGTTTACAAAGTGTGTAAAAAGAGAAGTAAATTTAACATAATTTCTATATGTTTAGTATATCCTCTCTACAACTGAAGACATCATCTTTTTATATAGAAAATAGGATGCGTTGTGGTCTCCAACCGTCTGACTGAGTGGAGTGATACACTGAAGGTAACCAAACTAGTAGAACACGTGTCGATCTGTGATAGGCCGTAAAGATCATGCTTCCCCCATGTTTCAGTTCATGGTCAGGCGTGCTAATAACCGTTAGTTCGTGTTAATCGACCCCATCGAACGAAAACTTAGCAAATGAACCTAAGCACAAGACTTCAATACCATGTTATTTGAATACACAGGTCGATCAAATTGATCCAATTGAACCCAAACTAATGTTTATGAAGATTATTTTATGACGAACAGAAAAGTCGCTTTGTTCTATTCGACTCAATTTAATCGCAACAATGGGCCACCATCTTAGACCTGACCAAATTGTACCCTAAATTTTTTTTTTGTGACATAATTTAATAGTAATTTCATACTCCGCTTTACCACAAGATAAAAAGTTTAAATATCTTATTTTTCAAATTTTTTTCTTAAAGAAAAAGAACTTGTTTTCTTGTGTTTTGGTAAAATCAACATTTGTATTTTTAGGTTAAATCAACATTTGTGTCTTTTATTGGATATTCTGGCGGTGGAACAACTTTTTCAATAGTTATGGGGACAAATCACTATTTTATGGCATGACTATATGCTTGTGATCATCTGGATTGGTTTTGAAGTTTCTCGGCTACCTAGTTGGTACTTTGCCTTTTTTAAAAGTACTACTCAACTACATTTTGACCACTCTGCGTGTTTTGCTTTACTTGCTGCGTGTTCATTATATTCAATGCACGACAATAGCCTCATTTGGAACATTACTTTCAGTTGAGTAACTTAATAGGGTGTTCAACGTATCAGTTTCTTAATTTAAATATTGTAATATGTAAAAAGCTTTACACTGTAATATATAAGAGTTTTTATTTTTACTTTAAAGTATAAACAAACATTATCAAGAACGACACTTTTTATTTAAAAAATAATAAAAAAAACGTAACGTGAAGCCATTTCATTAAGGAGTGGAGTAAAAAAAAAAAAACTAGAAGGGACAGGGTGTATACTAAAATTTTATCATTATCATATATAATTTAAGTGAAAGATTTCATATATTATGAGATAAGTCAAATATAGAATTACGAAATCTTAAAGTGAGATGATACCAATCTTATTAAATTTCACATATAAAATTAGAAGAAAATAAAAATTTCAGGTGGGAGGATCACATATTAACGGTAATATGTAGCTACACTCATGCATTTCATAGCCCTATTTTCCCTTGTTTGGTTTCCTGTTTGAATTTAAATGATAAAAGCTCTCTTTTCTTTATTTTTATTTTTGAAGTAAAATATTGATCCGCTACTTGTTAAGAAATCATTAGGCATTCTATACCACTTGGTCACTGGGAAATGGAAAAGGTATGGTGGAAATTAAGAAGGGAGACTTAACAATACTTTTTATTAATATTAAAATTATGACATGCTTTCGGTTAACAATGGGATGAAATGGAGATACATTCTTCCCTCCGCTACTTATTACCAGAAGTCCAATAGTCATGGAATTTCTAACTTCCCACGAGCCAATAGGAAAAAAATTAAAAAAGTTTCGCTATTGCCACGGCATACTTTCTCCACCGGTGGCTAAAATTTCATAATACAAGCCAGTCAAAAGAGAAAAACGACATTAGAAACACCACTAGCCTCTTCAGCCCATGGAAGATTTAAGGTTAGCTTTCCATTTGAAGACCACTCAAAGTCCACGTCAGCGCCATTCAACAAACACCTTTTGGGGGCCCCACTTGAGTAAGCCAAGAAATCCCCTCCACCTTTGACCTTGACATGGGCACCCAATTCTGATCCAGAGGCCTTGTAGTCCAGCTCTTGGATGGTCCCACCACTATTGAACATGTTGGTGAGACCAACGGGGGCAAACTTTATGCCTCTCCCAAGCTTCCTAATTGGCACAAAGCCGAAAATCTCAAAGGAAGATGGTTTTATGCTGAACTGAATTGCATGGGATTTTGGGGTCATTAGGTGTAGCTCTTCCGCCTGGTTGAGGTAGACCACATATTCTTCAGCCTTGCCAAGCTCGCTTGCCTCTTTCTTTTGGTCCCACTCAATCTCATTGACATGGACTGAGCCACACATTGGCTTGTAGCACTCAGGGTGCCCTTTAATTCTTTGTTCCTTTGGGTCCCAACCAGCTCCTTGGCAGTTGAAAGCACCAATAACGCCTCCATACTATTCAATTTTGCAATAAATTAGTTAATTTGATGACTTAAAAACCACTAACAAAAACAATCCCAAAAACATAGTTTTTTTTAGGATATGTATGTTGCAAAATTTTAAACCGTCAATTTACTACTAAGTTATTTGAATATGTTCTAACAGTCTGTACAACACTGATACGTACGTTTTATTCTATGCCTGATCATGGAATTAACAAAAAGGAATAAAATGGTAAAAGTAAAGTATACCTTATTGAAGTTCCAAATCTTGAGAACTGTCTTGTTGTCAAACAAAGGGTTCTTGAAAAGGCAGTCTCTAGTTGGGAGGGCAAAGTGCTGGCACTTGGGAATGGTTCCATCAGGGTAAACAAGCTTCTTTAGGAGATCAAAATCATGACCCCCAACTGAGTCACTCACATAAACAGGACCACCACATATAGCCCTTGATCCTGCATGAAATTTGGCACAAAGATGGTCTGATTGGAACATGTCCCAATCTGGCTGTATCATGTGACCCATCCACATGCTGTTGTAGGCACAGTGAATCATGTGAACCCCTTGTAACCAATATACTCCCATGGGATCTCCATTTGGATCTTGGAACCAAAAATCATCTCCTATAAAAAAGAAAAGAGAACAAAGGTAAAGAGAGATTAATATTTAACCTACTTGTACGACTGGGAAAAAGAAATAAAAAAGAAAAAAAATTATCAAGTAATTGCACTAGAGTATTATTTTCTTATTACCAACTCTTCCCATGGAAATTTGTTTTGTCCCAAGGAAGAAGAAGTCATTGCACTGTTGCATACTAGAAATAAGTCCGCTTCCCTTAAAGTTCTTCACAAGAGAATTTGTGAGCCCTTTGTAATAAGCCTTTGCAAGCTCCACTCTTCCTCCATGTTCTTCCGACACATATTCAAGAGTCTGCAAGGCAAAGAATAAATAGTTAAATATCAAAAGAAAAGAAAAGAAAAGAAAAGAAAAACACGTGTGATTTTTTCACTTACATGAATGACATCAACTTTGACTCCTGTTATGCCGACTTGGTAGAGATAAGAGTGCATAGAGTCATAAAAAGCATCAGCCTGATCAGGATGAACAAGTCCAATCCCACCTTCAACAATCTTCACCACAGCAAGATCATTCATTGTCCCATCAAGACCCGCAGAGAGTTTGCAAGGGATTACTTTGCAATTCAGATGAGTTGATCCAGGTCTCACACCACCCCAAGCCCCACAAAGAGCATGCCACACATATATATCATCCAACCCCTTAAACTTGGTCCTCAAATCTCTAGTGAAGGCCTTCATTCCAATGTTTTCAGAGCAGCCTTTGTCCAAATCCTTGCCATCAGTTTCTTCCCCACCACAAAACTCATCCAACTCTTGTTTCAGCTTTTGAATCTTGGCCTCGAGCTCAGAAACGTCAGAAACTCCCGATCGGACCGCCTTGTCGAGGTCCTTCTCGGCGTGTTCTATCTCAATAGCCTTTGCGATGAGCATTTTGGGCTTCTTGGGGTCAAACGTTGGATAGTTATTATTATTATTCTCCAACAAAGACCCTCCTTTGTAGCTCTCAAACTTCTTGCACTCCTTAAACCCATAAAGCCTTGCAGTCATTTGAGTCCCTCCAAGGACTAAATTCTTTGCATCCTCATTGGGGTCTTGGCCATCAATGTTGATGCTTTGCCAGCCGTCGTCTATGATGACAAACCGCGGTGAAAGTCCGCCTTCTTCGGAGAACTCTTTGAGGCCTTGGAAAACCCCAACCGGCTCCACGGTCAAGTAGAAAGCATCCCAAGTGCACCAACCGAACTTGTCAACTAAGTTGGGGACTTTCTTCTCTTCTAAGAGTCTGAAAGTGTTGAGGTGGACCCTCAAAGCACTGTAAGCCTCTCTCATCAAGTTGTAAGGATTGTCAGAAGCATGAATATAAGCTATGGCCTCAAAACTCGATGCCTTCACCGTCGAAGAGCCACTCTCAGCGCAGATTATGACATGCCCATCATCGCCAGGATGAAGGGCGGACCTGAAACCGAGAATGAAAATATCAGTGTCGGTGAAAATATCGAAGCTTAAAACACATTTCGTCACACACAAATTTTACAACATTTCATTATTCTTGCCTGAAACTGCCTTCAATGATTGGTATGATTATGACATAAGACTTGATCTCAGGGACATCAAAGAGCAGCCATTGAGTTTCCATTTGCAAGTCGGAGCCGGAACTCCCAACCCACATGGTTGACCACCAAGTTTTGAACCTGAATATGCTGAGGAAATTTCTGTTGGTGAATTTCCCAAGGGAGTTCACCAACCTGTCGGATGATTCCTTTTCCTCTTTGGAGAATCCGAGGAAGCCGCCGTTGTGGGACAGAGACCGGACGCGCTGAAGCAGGGGAAGCGGGGCGTCGGAGGATTGGCAGATGGAGCGAAAAGGGCTGAAACTGACATTGTTTGGGACTTCAGTGAGCAATGGGACGCCTTTGACGCTCAACTTCCCGTTAGATAAATCCAAGTATTTTTCTGGGCTCTTTGATCTGAACAAATTCAGAACTGCATTGATGGGGTCGTTTGGAGGTGCCATAGCAGGGGAAAACAGAGGAGTTTTTATGTTAAGCAGAATTGAAGGAAGAAAAATGGCAAAGCTGAAATTTAAGGCTTGAATCAAGGATTATAAGAAAAACCCAAGTTTGTAATTGTTGATATTGTAGGGGTAAAAGGGATCGGTGTCTTTTTTTTTTTCTTTTCTTTTTAAGAAAAGGTTATCAAAGAGTTATGGGTATGTACTAAAAAATAAAAACAGAGGAAAACAGAGAATTCTGAAGGGTGACAAGAAAAAACCAGAGTTAAGAATGGATGAATGAAATGCACTTTTGGAAAGAAAAGTCATAGAATAGTTTGGATAATGTACAGCAAATGTATAATGAGAAACCAAATCACAGAGAATTATGGTTGGTTTGAATCGAGTAATGAAAAAAGTCTTTACAAAGAAGAAATTCACAAAGGAAGTTTTCAACTTTCAAGTAAGTTTTTGCTTGTTTGCTTGAACTGGATGAATTGGGAAGACAATATGCAGGTATTTATAGGGTGAAAAAATGGAAGGAGTTGAGGAATTTTGTGGGAAAAAAAACAGTGAACAATGAGAATCAAGGAAGTTACGGGATAAGAGGCTAAGACGGTTGGTGGGGTTGGGGGAACTTTTTTTTTTTTTTTTTTGGGTGCTCTGAGTGTATTCTTTTCTTACATTAAAAAAACCAAACCGACTCGTTTTTCTTTCCATAGAAAGAAAAGAAAAGAAATAATAAAACCTACAAGAGAAATTCTGAAATACAAATTAATTGAGGAATGAGAAAAGTTGAACGAATGGATGTTGGATGCATGCATGCAAGCTTGCATGCGTGGCTTTCACTCGGGATCATTGCGTGTCATAAACAAAAAATGCCTTGTGCCCCTTCCTGGTGGGCACTATAACCAACATTTAGACAAAGAAATGAGAATAGTTTGACAATTAAAATATTTTAATTAATTTGACTTTGATATTACCTTCTCTATTATAATATTATTAAGCGACAAAAATAATTCAGGGAGGCATGAATTTGATTTGGCGTTTCAAATTTGCTTTTTATTTATTTTGTACCCATTGGTTTCAAAAGGTAAAATCTCGCGCATGCTTTCTGAAGTAATATATTTTTTTTTAAGGTGTTCTTGAAATTATTTACACTGATCTGTATAACTTAAGCCAAAATAATATATACACACACACACACACACATATATATATATATATATATAAGCTCTGAATTGGCCAGAGTAACCTGCAATATGAAAACATGTAATAAAGTAGTATTTTCCACGAGATTTGGGTCACCAAGTTTACACTTTTTCCAGAACTTTTGCGCTTAATATTACCTGTTAATTTAGACGGTCTATACTTAAAAACTTTCTAAACTCGTATTTCTAAATGAGGGGCACAGTCCTTTTTAAATGGAGATTCAAATATTTTAAAGGGAATTGCAGGGTTAAAATATTAATAAGTATCCCTAATATTAACACATTCTCTATCTTCTACAATTGTAAAAGACTTGAGCCAGTTTGGGAGACATTTGAAAGATAATTAAAAACAAAAGAACCTACCTACATATTCATGCCATTATGTTCAAAATTTTGAAATAAATATATTATGATTATATAAAACAAGTAGATAGCTTCCGTTTTTAAGCTAGAATACACTTTATTGTACAGGAAATGAGACACCAAATTTGATAAAACACATTAAAAAAAATTGTGCAGGGCTGTGGAGTAGAAAGTTCTGATTGGATCTACAACTTTACAGACTATATCCATTGTAGTTGACTTAGTAATTAATTATTTCGTTAAAACAAATTAGTTTCTTTGGGTTTTGATTATTGTGCAAAACCTGCGGATTATGCTCATAGAGGACGCTAGCTTCAATTGAAGTATGGGACTGGGGGGCCACTGTGACGACCCATCTTTTCGGGCGTCATTTAACTTTCATAAACCCCGTTGCTTGTACAGTAATCTTACTTACTTTGTAAGAAAATATTGAATTACAAAAAAAAAAAAAAAAAATTCTTTAAACATTTTTTTATAACGTACTTAAAAAACCATTGCGACCTTTGTCGCCATTCTAGTTGAGGTCTCGCTCAACATTTGCCTTTAAAACCATTTCAAATCGTTTCTTAAAACTTAATAAGAAATATTTACTAAATCATAGCTTAAAACATCACTTCATAATCTTGTAACATATTTAGTACAATGTATCTAAAAACTTTGAAAACATTTCTTAAAACTCTGATTTCCTTAAAAACCTTGAAAACACTATATTAAATAGTGTAAAACCTTTTCTTTGCGTTGCGGAAGCAAACTGTAGTGGTATCCATTCCCACATTTTCGCATCTACCCTTCCGCAGCACTCAACTCCTCTAACGGGTCCTACTGGTCACCCATATATTACCTACAGCATGAAAAACTTCATATGAGCTTACGCTCAGTAAGTTCAAACATAAACTCACAAAGCGTTTAAACATACTTTTAAACTTTTCTCATAAAAACCTTTCTTTGAAACATTTCTTTTCTCTTGAAACATCTTTCATAAACGTATTTCCCAAACATTTTTCATAAAATATTTCTTAAACATTTTTCATAAACGTTTTCATAACATATTTGAAACCTTTATAAAACATTTCTCATAAACGTTTTCATAAAACCTTTAACATGCAAATTCCTCAGAATGCTTTTCTTAAAGCATCATTTATAAACCCTTTTTTGAAAATATAATATGCCTTTCATAAACGTTTAATGCAAAACATTTCTCGAAATGTCTTTCATAACATAACATATAAATATTTCATAAAAAGGAATTTAAGCAGAATCAAAATGCATGATTCCATTTATGCTCAATTATTAACTTCCAAATATGAGCATTTATGAACACTCTTTTTTTACTTTAACTTATTATCTTCGTTCTTTAACTTTTTTTATCTTGCTTTAACTTTCTATCCTTGTCCTTATCTTTCCTTATCCTGCATTCACTTTGCTTATCTTACTTTAGTGTTCGTACCAACTCGTTAATCATGAGATCATATACATGATGCTTCCCTTGTGGAAGACTTGTGACCATCGATTACGTGGTCAAGTACCTCACACCTTGGAGGTCAAACTTTAACTTTACGTTCATGACCTCATAACACAGAGGCTGGTACGACATTTTCCCTTTATCTTTACTTTACCTTTTTATTATCTTTTGTGAGCATGTCAAATGCAGTCACATCATATGCAAACATACTTGCAATTCATAGCTTGTACGATAAAATCTATTGCATAACAAATGCAACTTACTGCATAATAAATGCAACTCATTACGTAACAAATGCATCATGTAATGCAACAACCTTTTGCAGGTCATAACATGTACTCTAACATTTATTGCATGACATATGCAACATGTAATGCAATCACATTTTGCAAATCATAACTTTTATTTCGAAACTTAACTGAATACATAACAAATGCATCATAAAGCTGATAGCTTTAATTATAAAATATTATGCATTATCAAAAATACAAAACATACTTTAAATACTTTCAAAAGCATAACTTGAACATTTAAAACATTATGCATATCAAGATGCAAATAGGCTTTAATCATAACAGTTGCAAATTCGTTGCAAACCTCTCTTTGAATCTTTAAAACTTTTGCATAATAAATGCAAATATACTTTAAAATTAACTTGCAAAGCATTTGCAAACACATGTGCAAACATATAAATAAGTATTTGAAAATCTTTTACTTCATGCTATAGGTAAGGTCTAAACTTACCCGTCTATAGCACTAGCGTTTAATATTCCTTTCTTGTCTCATTCTTTTTCCTTCCATTGGTCAGCTTCTGTGTCCTGATCATACGACAGCCGACTCATTAATTAACTTTCTTTTTATCAATCCACTCGATTGATAATAAAATGTAAAAATTAAACATTCCTTGTTAAATCTCTCGTCACACATGACGGATACGTTACTCAACGTATTACGGAACATTTTTCATCTAAGAACGTTATGCTAAATCGGAGTGTTCGACTTCGTTCTAGCCTTTTTTGTAAAAATGACGATTTTACCCTTGGCGGGTTTTCGTCCATTTCGTAACTTGACAACACTCATTATGTAACTTTAACATTCCCTTACATACATAATATGAAAAATTATCACTAAGAAACATTCCCTGACATCGAGCGTTTTGGGTCCGTTTTGGTCATTTTTCATAAAATGACCATTTTGCCCTTGGTCTCATTTTCCTTCATTCTTTCCTTAACTAAACTTTAAATCCTTAAAACTGAGCATCTATCACAATGCATTTTAATACAGTACATACTGTAGGCGAGATTGCTACTTACTTGGACTCCGAGCTACGCGGGTCAAGTTGTACCTCTCTATATCAACAGTATGTGAAGCATCCTCTACAGTGCACCTTGAGCGACCATAAATGGCTAAGAATGCTTCCTGGAGATCATACATTCTTTAATATATCATTCTGGATTTCGATAATGCAGTTTGAATCGCCTCGATTTGCATGCAGTCGGTACCAGACAATTTTCACCGGAGTGGAATTAGCTTGAACGGAGGTCACCATTGCGTTCAGAGCATCGAAACAAGTCAGGAAGCGGTCTCAGATCATCGATCGGAGGTCCGGATCGTAAAATCTCAATTTGACGGTTGACCGACGGTTAACTAGCGTTGACCGGCGTCAAACGGCCCCGTTGATGGCTGGGCTTGAGCCTATCCCCCCTAAATTGACCCTCCTGAGTCCATTGGTGGGGTCAATTTAACTTAATTTGGCCTCCAACCACTCGAATCGAGAGTGGGATTCTTAGCCCAAAACGGTGGCTCCGATTTCAGACTCACAGCGGAGCTACCGTGAAAATGGCCTAGGGGAAACGTTCCCCGTGGCCTTCTAAGCAATTCCCCCATGGTGGGATTGCTCGATTTTTCCTAGAACGACGGCTCCACCTAGCCCACGGCGGCGCTAGGTGGCGGAGGCCGTCTGTGCTCTTCCAGCAGTGGTTGCTCAAAATTGAGGTGTCCAACACCTTGCTCTCACTCCTCTGAGTGCATCTGTGCCATCAATTTGGCTCCATGGTGGCAGAATGGAGGAGTTTGAACTCCTCACGGCCGCGTGACACCGGCCCTCGTCGTTCTCCAGGTGCCGGCGGTTGGATCATTCAATTGGGCGAGGGGTTTCACTCCCCGTCGCCGTCTGAATCGATTGGTGGGGGTGGTGCACCTCACCGCCGCAGTAATCAGTGGTTCCCATGGCGGCTCGAGGGCAAAATTAGGGCAACTCCGACGAGGCGTTTTCAGCTAGAATTGAGCTAGAAAATGGGTACCATCTTGCTCTTCGCCTCACCCTGAGTCCATAGACACCAAAATCACCTCGATTGATGGTCGAACGGAGGAGAAATCAGCTCGGGAAGAAATGGGTCTCACCACCACTTGGGGCGGCCCGTGAACCTTCCTCCGACGGTCTTTTTGGCTGCTCGGCATACCGTTGAGTTCAGCTCGTCGAGAGCTTTCCAACTATGTGGAAGATGTCAAAAATGGAGCTCAAAATCTCAAATTCATTTTTGTGAGGAGAGAGAAAGTAGAGAGAGAAAGAGCTGTTAATTATCACAAATTTCTTTTTTTTTTTCTCTCTTTACTTTTATAAAAAGTGTGTGGTCTATGCAGTCTAATCCTGTACTGCATGACCTTAAACAATCCAATTCTTACACTGTATTTCTTTTACAGTGTAATTTGTATGTCGCATATTTTCATCAGTGTATTTTTCTTACACTGTATTATTCCAATACTGTATAATTTTCATGTTGTTATATAGCATTTTTCCTTTAATTGTACTTTCTGTCTCAATATAATCTTTAATTTAATGCATTTTTAATGCATTAAAAAATTGGAGTTGTTACAACCACCGTCCAAAAAAAAAAATACGTAAGGGAGGATTGGTGGTCGTTATACTAGCTATTGCCGGCGATGAAATGAAGAATTTATGTGGTTTTTGCCATTGCCCTGGTTTCTACGCCATTTATCTAATTTTGATCCCCACCAGACCCTTATTTGCCTTATAAATATATGCATGGATAAATTATTTTATCTCATAAAAAGGAAATAAATAAAGAAATCGGTGTTGTGTTTACGTTCTCACTCAACATCTTAAGAGACTCTACTGAGATCACATGTGAAATGACAAAGGAATCAACCTATGCTTTTATCCACTAATATCCAAGGAACTCAACTCCTAGTAACGCAAGTCTCATTTGACATGCTCCCAGAGAGGCATTATTGTAGTCTCACTATAGATAAGAGAAATCGATTTCTAAATGCTACAAGAGTGAGCCCCTAGAGGTCCTTTCGCTGCCATGTCACCAAAATCGATGGTATATACATATATATGGATAAATTATGAGAAGTGGATATTGATGTGCAATGGAATGGTTTCTAAATACAGACACATCTTCATGTTTATTTCTAGATAACACGTGTATATCTGAATTCTTATATGATATCATGACGTAATTTGTTTTATATCCTTGCCAAGACTTATATAGGAAGAAATTTGAAAGAAAAAAAAATTATGCGCTTCATTTTTAATTCACCTATTTATGACTCTATGAAAAGAGTCAGGTCGTAAAATTTATGACTCTCCATGATGCTTCTAGGCGTGAGAAAAACATAAAATAAAATGTGTACCCGTATCTTTTTTTTTTTATTTTTTTGTTATGAAAAAAATGGTTAAATTATGAGGTAGTTGAGGTGCCGAGTTGTTCTCTATATCTTTGTGGGATTCAGAAGAATGACCTTTTTCTTGGCCAATAATACAATATTTAAGAACAACAAATAATTTAAGGAATTTTTAATAAAGAAAATGAAAGCAATTACAGTGTAATATTTTTTTTAAAGGGTCAGTATAATATTTTTTTATTAGCAGAAGATAGCTGAAAATGGGATTAAGATACACTTTTAAATTATTATAATTAAACAAAAGTTAGATGAGTGATTATCATGTGGTAGGTCATGATCGATCTCTCTGGAAAACTAAAAGAAGGTGGTGGAATTATTTAAATAGGAAGTTTATACTGCTACTAATTCGAAACTTATTATACATTCTTTTTAGTTTATTTGTTGTAAATATATAACATATTATGTTTTAAGCTTGACTCAATCAAACCAAACATGTTACACTAATGCTAATATATCCTTTGACTAGACGTTAATCTTAGGAATTCAAATTATATATACATACATATGTATATATATATATATATATAAAATCATAGCATTACCCAAATTATAAGTTATTGATGTCCTTTTTTGGGTTTTTCTTAATCTCCTTTTAATTGCTGAAACTAACGTCCCAAATTCTGTTGGTGTTAAGGCTTCATTGCTTTATTTTACTTGTCTCTTTTCCTTTTCCAGTTACGTACAAATGTGAAAATGAAAAAAGGAAAAAAAAAAACTTGCCGGATATAAAAAAGTACGTGATCAGGTGTGAAATATAATAAGTACGTACTACTTTGATACCCCAAGAGTCCATCTTCAAAGTAAAACCTAAAAAGATAAAATTGGAAGAAATTATTTATAAATGGTTATATTGATAATAAACCTAGGAGAATACTGGAAGATCACCATGCATATACATACGATATGCTTTTATCAATATCATTCGACTTTTCCGGTTTTTTCCCCTTTTTCTTTAAAAAAAATATTCTTTGTTTACGTATACAAGTTGTTGAAGCAAGCAAATTCTTAGTTTAGGTTTGGAACGGACTGGAAGAAAGAAAAATGTAAAATAATCCCTAAGCTACATAAGCTTGATGTATATATATTTATATATATGAACAAAAAAGAAATCTTATTGAAACATTAATAAAATAATTACAAAGTTTTTTGGAAAAATGAAAAATAAATAAAAATAATAATAACAAAAGATCTGATAGACTATAAACAACATTAAAATTTATATAGATTTCACAAGATGTGAGACTGAATGAATGTGTGTATATATATATACATATGTATGTAAAATAGGGACATCCTTCTTTGATATAAAGTGATAAAACTAATCAATTAACTGATTTGAAACTTAATTATCTCAGCTACGTTTGTCTAGCTATTACTTCGAATAATTCCTCGGGTATATTTGAGTTACATAATTGAAGAATCTGAACTGATCTTTTGAAACCTCATCAACAGGGAAAAAAAAAAAAAGGTGTGAGATTTGGTCCAATTGGAGCGCCTTTTTTATACAAATTACATAACATTTTTGTAAGACAATGAGGACAAAATTTTTCTTATATTTTACCCAAAAAAATAATTAATGACCTTTTTTTTTCTAATCTCAAAATGCGCCAATTAATTCTGTTTGTTTCTGTTGGGGTACAATTCGGACAGGCCTAAATTGACCGTGGGCCCTGTTGGCCCAACAAGTGATCGAGCTATTCGAACGGGTCGGACGATCGAATCGATTATTCGATTCGATTGTTAATGATTTTTCAAACCGATTATCGATTCATTCAGAGTAACACTCGTCCAGATCGTTTGACGAACCGATCGACTGGATTATTCGTATCGGTTCGACAGATGGCACGTTCCAACGTTAAACGCACGCTCAGTACAGGACCGGAATATGAGAAAGTAGTGGATTCTGCAGCAAATCATCTACCGACACGTATCCCATTATCACATTTACCTGCGAAGCACTACTCCACTCCATCTAACGGTTAAAGACCAAGTTTCAACTCCATAGCATATATATGGCGGAGAGGTGGCTTCGAAAAAGGGATATACAGAAACATAGACACAAATATAGACAGAAAGAGACAGAGAGAGAGAGAGACAGAAAAAGACAACTCTTACTTGTTTATCTTCATCTTATTTTCTTTGTAATACTGCTATTTGTACACACACCACCAGATAGTGAACTACAGTGGACGTAGCTCTTCATTAACAGAGTGAACCACTATAAATTCGGCGTGTTCTTTGTTTCTGCTTTATTATTTTCCTACGTTTAATTCTAATTTCGCGTGCGTATCCGAGTTGACAGGTCAATTTAACGGTGATTTGAGGGCCTAAATTTTCGATTGCTTGATTCAGAAATATCTGTAGGAAAATCCATCCACAGTTTCTATATATGATTCTCAAATACTCTTTGGACCACCATCACTGAATATTACAAAATATTCTCCACTTTATAGGATGAAAATGAAAACCTCAATTTCAATTCTTTAAATACTCTCAAGATTCTGCTTATACGTGGTTTCTTTTTATTCCATGATCAATGCCCCAAAAGGCAAAGCTTCTGGAAAATATATATTCT